>MJUT01011634.1:172641-186835 GCA_002080005.1 Gigantidas platifrons
CATTTTGTAGCTTTCCTTTACCATATTTCAGGTATATGTACATTTTGTAGCTTTCCTTTTCCATATTTCAGATATATGTACATTTTGTAGCTTTCCTTTTCCATATTTCAGATATATGTACATTTTGTAGCTTTCCTTTTCCATATTTCAGATATATGGACATTTTGTAGCTTTCCTTTTCCATATTTCAGATATATGTACATTTTGTAGCTTTCCTTTTCCATATTTCAGCTGTATACATTTTACATGGTTTACATCATACTTGTTTTGTCATTTAATAATCAAAATTTATCAGACAAGTGTATGGTTTAATAGGTCAATTGTTATTTGAACTAATCTAACTAAACTAAATTTATATAATCAAATTACTTTTTTGTCAATATAACTAATGCTGTTTATATGATAACAAAACCCAATAATTAATGTTGTCTTATTTATAAATCCATAGGTCGAGTTGCCGTGAAGATCGGATGGATATGTGGATAGCACACCATTGCTTCCAAATATATTACCAGTAATAATTAATGTAAATTGAAACATTTTTAGCTGTATTTTCTAAGAATCAGACTGAGAAAAATTGTTATAAAAGATGAAAATATGATATACTTGATTTTCAGGATGTTTGTAACCACGTGGCAGAGTTAAGCCTACAGTGGTCAGAGGTACAATGTGAATTCAATGGTTAGTATATGATTTATCCATGTTTCATTGTTATAATGAAATGTATTTTTAATATTTTTATTTTATTGAAATTCATGTATCACCCTAATATAGTTCAGGGCTGGATTTCTGAAGAAGAAGAAAATTAATACTTATTAAGTAAAAACTAAAACTAAATACTTAATTTTTGTGTTTGTACTCAAATTTGATTTAAAGCTGGTTTGCTTAGTGAAAAAAATAGGCCATTAACTTGTAGTTAAGAAATTGTTTTCAATCTACAATTTATTGTATATTGATTTTCATTTGCTATGCCTGAACTAAATTGCTACTTTTCTGTCAATAGATTGCCTTAAAGACTACATGAAGATGTTGGAGTTGGTCTTAGAAGGAGAAAAACATGTTAAAGAAGCAAAAAATAACTTAGTAAGATCTTTAAAAAATAAGAATATGTAATCCACTTCATAATAGATAAAGAGAACTCTTGAAGTGATTGCTTCCAATCTTCCTCTATTATAGCACACTCCCCATGTTTATGTAGCATATGCACATGGGTGTATATTACCATGAAATCAGAAAGCATGCAACATGTGTGAAAATGTATATGTTCTGAGGATGTTATCCTTAATAGGGTTTTAAATGACAAAATAAAATGTATACATATGCAGTGTTTTCACTACAAATTTTGATAGGGGGAGATTTTAGAATTATAGACGGAGAGAAAATTCGGCCGAGAGACGGAAGGTCCCCAGTGGGTTCAGTTGAAAGCCCTGGTAAGGGTGCAGGTGGAAGTACCCCAGCCGATTTTGGATTTGGTGAATTTTTATTTGCTTTTGAAGGTGTTTCCCAACCTTAAAAAATCTTCTTGACCATTGAACAATTTTTCATTTAGAATGATTTCTCAAGATTAACAACCATCAGTAATTTTCCATTGTTATTTCTGAGAAAGATGTCACATGGTTCTGCAATTTTTCAGGTCAAGGATAAATGTACAAGTTTGGTAGGCAGTAGAAATAAATTTGATCATTCAGAAAAGAAATATGGACTTCCCCTATGATTATGTACTATTGAAAATGAAGATTTGATAATATTGGTGTTTGCTTCATTTCCTTGACATAGTATGAAGTTAATATATCAGCATTCAGATTCTTTGCAGTTTTTGAATAATTAAAATAGGATCATTATGAATTTCTTATCTTAAAGCTTGTATTATCATATTAAATGCACATTTAAAGAATATACTTGTTAATTTGCTAGCCTTTTCTATATTCTTACTGTAATTTCTCTCTTAAGATTTTGAAAAAAAGTATGCATTTAACTTTTTTTTAATAACAGAAAAGAACTTTCAAAGTAAGTAATATTGAAGAATCTGATTGTTAATATAACCACAAACCAGTATCAATACAAAATGAAGAATGAAAGTTGTCAAAGACTCCTACATTTCAATAAACTTTTATTTTGAAAATATACAATCACAAATGACCAAACCCCATAAAATATTTTAAGGGAGAACTCAAGCATGTGCTTCAGAAGGGGATAGACAGTTCCTTATATTCATAGTCATAGACATCTGCATATACATATAGTCTATAGTTTGACAGACTAGATACTTTTTCATGTTAATGCATATACATGTATATCCCATGTCCTCAAACAGAAAATCAAAATAATGTCCGACAGGGGACTCTTGAAAATGACTAGGGACATCGAATATTTGCAATATCATTCGAGATATTCGAGTCAGAACTTTAAAAGAAATGTGGCATCTCAGCGCTTACGTGATATGAAATATATTGGTTTTAAACATCAAAGGAAAAATATTAACAAAATAGCGATAAAGATCTATACATGTAATAAGCATTGTTTAAGATGATTGGAAAGTAATATCTTCATCTGTATTGCTTTAAACATATTTTATTCATACATGGAGTCATGGACTACTGCAAGCTAAGGTTGCACTTTTTAAAGGATATTGTGTAATTGATCAGCAAATGATATGTTGCAATATAAAATAAATGAATGATATGTTTAAACTTGGCGCATTATGGGGTCTAAACAATAGATAACTTTCAATGGTCTATTATGAACGGTTATGAAAATACAGGCTCATACATACCCAAAATTTGCCAAAAAATGCTTGTTACGAGCGGCCACTTCAGATTTTCCCCATTTTTAAAGGTGTAATACATTTTTCTCTCAGGAATAACAAAGTTAAAGTCAGCTTCAGTTTATAGAGAATTTTCTCTAGTTTCTGTTGGTATATAGCATGTAGCACTTCAATATAATATCATTATCAGAGAAGATGTTAACTGAAATATGATGGTATGTAATCGTTTTTAACAAAATAGTCATTCACAAGATTAACAAGGAATTATATGGAGTCATCTTCTTATTTATCTACATTATATACAGTTAATCTTTTGTTGAGAGTGTGAAGAAGAATTATGACAAAAAAGAATGGAGAGAATTCTGATCATTTTTTTAATTCAAGTCTTCAAAGTTTGAAAAGACATTTTCTGAAACCCATGCTGTCCCATACGTAAGCCATATTTCCATGAAAAGTACATACTTGAAATATAAGATCTTACTTGTTACTTGAATGGTATCAAGGTACCTAAGTATAAATAACTTTGGTTTTGACTATCACCAATTAATGTAGACAAGACATCAAAGTCAATCTGAAACGTCCCATACGTAATACTTTTTTTTGTCCCATACGTAAGGTAGAAAATTTTCTCTTAAATTCCTTTACTAACTTGCATTCTTTGCATCATTACATCTCTAATACACTGATGACTACATAAACATAGGTTTAACTCCTTATATCCATCCAAAAAGTTGTTGATAGANATGTAAGAGTGTTTGCTCTTTCTTCCCAAACTTAACAAAATATTCTCATTTTGTCAAGAATAAGCTAAATAAACAGTCACATTTGTAAAAAAGTAGAAAAGTAATAAATAAGAATACATTTCATTACTTTCTAAATTAAATGTAAGTGAAATCCACAACAAAATAAATATTGCAAACTTTTGTCCCATACGTAAGATGTTGAGATTATAGTCCTACATGTGACAAAAAATATCAAGTTTTTCTTGTAAGAATGTGTCAAATGCTACAATTTTAATTATGAATACTATACAATGTGTTGACTACTTAGTTAAATCAGCTTAGTCAGTCTAAAATTTGTTAATTCTTTGCAAGAAACAAGAATTGGCATTTGTATTTGCTTATTTTTTGGAAAAAGAATAGCTGTCTGGTGATCCATGCTGATTGTTTCATATAAAATTAACTTAAAGGGTCTAATATATTATTTCTACCACCTTACTACTCTGAAACACTTGGAAAATTTAAATACGATGTTTCTGAATTATTGAATTTTACTTCTGTATATGGGCTATAAAATCTTACGTATGGAACAAAATTGTAAAAAGTATTATTTTATACTTGTAAACATGAGTCAAATTTTAATTCTGAACACTATACAAAATGTAGACTTCATAATGTAATCAGCTTATTCAGTAAAAAATGTGTTTATTTTTTGCAAGAAACAGGAGTTAAAATATATGTGTTGTTTCTTTTAAGGCAAAAAATGATGTCTTTGGCAATTCTTTCTCATCGTTTTTATATCAAATTTATGTAAAAGGTTTAGTTTACAATTTTCATCACCTTATTTCTTTGAAACAATTGGAAGATTTTAATATAGAATGTTATTGTTTCATTTAATTTTACTAAACATGGTCAATTAAATCTTACCTATGGGACAAGAGTATGGAAAATCAAACATTTTAAAAATAATCTATTGTGAATTTTATGTATCAGATATCTTAATGATTTTTTTCATTGGTTAAAAGAATAGTAAAATTTCATAATCACTATGTTAAATGAAGAATAGTTTAGCTTTTGTGATTTTTAAAGAGAAAAAATCAACAATTTTTTCAATTATTTTGAGGCAGCTTGAAAAATGGGAAAATTATAAAAAGATATCTTACCAGAAAGCCCTGGTTGTTCTATAGTGTTGAAAGCAAGCTAGTTCTGATTTGAAAATATGATAAAACAATTGATAAAGTCTTTAGAGGAAACAAAAATTAATAATCATAAGTGATTGTCCTATACGTAATGATTTTTTGACAGCATTATCTTTAAATATATTTTTTCAATCAAAATGATGGAAACTATCCCTGATCAGTTGGAATCTTGTAGGTATGATGTTTGTGTTCAAAAACAATTAAGATTTGGAATGATTAAAGGTGTTTCATTTTTCACCCTAAGTGGCCACTAAAAGTGCAACCTTAGCTTGCAGTAGTCCACATGCACTTATAAATGGAATTGGTCAACAGGCAAAGCCTATGCAATATTTTATATACGTAGTTCTTGTCATTCAATACATTAGTCAATTGCATACAAATGATATAATCTATATGAATACATGTATATATAAAAAGAAATGACAGATGAAAGACTAGAATGCATACTTTTGGCACAAAAATTTAAAAGTGTATTATGATATACAATGGAACCTTTTGTGTTCATAAATAATATAGGGCACTGTATTGTTTTAGATCTAGATATGACTTGGGAGTGGGTGAGAAATTATTAGGACAAATGTTATTTTAAATGCTTACCTGATAAAGTTATAATGTCTAAAAATAGTATTTAAAATTACACCAGGAATTTTGATTATGTTTTGCCAAAAAAATAATTTATGTTTTTATTGTTTGATTTTGTATGAATTATTTTTAATTGTTTATGAAACTATTTAAAATATTTTATAAGTAAAAATTTATGATGACAGATAATTTTTCATTTCCATTATTTTGTGTGCGAAAAAAAAATCTATTTAAATATTTGAAGGGTTGAATTGTAGTTTATTCCTCTTTTTGATTTTAAACAAATAAAATGCAAGGAGAATACACAAAAGAATTTCAGAGATAAAAAATAAAGGAATTGCCTTTATACAGTGCATGTTCATTATCAATCTTGCATATAGTTGGAAAACTTATAATTAGTGCAGGGCTCACACTACAGGGCGAAGATGTCATCTGATAAAAGTTGCTTTCGATTTTCTATTGGTCAAAAGCAAAGTGCAAGTCACCTTGTACTTTAGAGTAGTAAATTATCTATTGTGAAAAATCTTTATAAAAAAAAAGAAAGAAAAAAAAGAGAGTTTAATATATATATATATATATATATTTGTATTGTCATTTAAATTGCGCTTGATCTGTTTACATGTCATGTGCTAATGGATGTCAATATTTGTACCTATATCAAATGCAGTTTGAAAAAAGAAGATATAATTTTCAGCTGTTTTAATGTTTATTTGATTGGTTGGTTTATGGTGTTAAACATCACTTTCAACAATATTTTAGTTATATCATGGCAGTCAGTTTTATTGGTGGAGAAAACCACCGACCTGTTTCAAGTCACAGACATACTTGATCACTGTTTATTGGATGATTGATATCTATGTATATATTGAACAGATATATCATGTCTGGGAGGGGTATTTGAGAAAAATACCAGTTGAGAGACGAAAAATTTCCTGAGCCGAAAGGTGAGGGAAATTTAGTCTCAAGACTAGTATTTTTTGCAAATACCCCTCCCAGACATGATATATCTGTTTAATTACACCGAATATTATTTAGAACACTGGCTAAATAAATAATACCTTTTTTTGTCGTTTTCAGGAATATTCTTTTTTTTTATTATACCCCCACTCGTAGAGAGGGGGCTATATTGCAATCACCTTGTCCGTCCGTCCGTCCGTTCACACTTTCGTAACAGATATCTCAGCTTCTACTGGAAGAAATGATTTTATATTTGATATATGGCTTTGGCATGGTGACTTGTACCGTGTCTCCCCTTTCCAGATTTACCGCACATCTACTTCCTGTTTACAGTGCGACTTAGAATTTTTCATGTTTGCCGTAATGAAAACTTTCGTAACAGTTATCTCAGCTTCTACTGGAAGAAATGATTTTATATTTATACCCCCATTAGTAGAGAGGGGGCTATATTGCATTATTGCAATCACCTTGTCCGTCCGTTCACACTTTCGTAACAGATATCTCGGCTTCTACTGGAAGAAATGATTTTATATTTGATATATGGCTTTGGCATGGTGACTTGTGCCGTGTCTCCCCTTTCCAGGTTTACTGCACATCTACTTCCTGTTTACAGTGCGACTTAGAATTTTTCATGTTTGCCGTAATGAAAACTTTCGTAACAGTTATCTCAGCTTCTACTGGAAGAAATTATTTTATATTTGATATATGGCTTTGGCATGGTGACTTGTACCGTGTCTTCCCTTTCCAGGTTTACTGCACATCTACTTCCTGTTAACCGTGCAACTTACAAATGAACGAGTGGGGGTATTCGTAGCACGACGTAGCGTGCAACATCTTGTTGTTTGTAACTTGGCAGTTGTTAAATACTATAGGACACTTTGAACTGTTCCCTTCAGCAGGTACAGTGGTAGTATTTCGATTTCTTTTGTTAGAGAGTGGTTGAAGTATTCCGAATGAATTTGGCGGTTTGCGGCACGTGAGGGTAAAAAAGTGAAACATGTTTTCGCAAATACCACGGCAGAGGGAAAAAAGTTAAATCTTTTACTTCGGTACACTTCCGGGTTTCAAATTTGATTAATCACGTTACTTTATGTATAAAGGTAAAGAAGAAATATTCCGAATGAATTTGGCGCTTTGATGCATGTGAGGGTAAAAAAGTTAAAACCTCATGCAAATACCCCGGCAGCAGTTAAAATGAATGCAATTAATCCTAAATTTGAAAATACACGAAAAATACACCAGCTGTTAACCAATAAAAATCCAGGACTCTTATATAAGGTGTAATTAAGATGTAAATGTTGCTACATGCATGTAGACAGGTTAGAGATATGTTGTAATTCAGATGGCTTTTATTGACTGTGTGGTATAAATATATAGATATTGTACATATGTATTTACATATATTTCTATTTCTAAGGACACTTGTGAAGAAAAACAAAAAGAATGTCAAAAGAAATTAAAGAAGACTTTCAAGGTAAGTTTTTTACACATGCAGGACTAAAGCAAATTACCTTATGCTTTAAATTATGTTCGTACACTGTCCTTTCATAAATACAAAGAACAGTGGAACCTGTCTAATCCGACACACCAAGGGACCAGGGAAATGTGTCAGATTGTACAGGATCTCGGAATACTCGGGTTTTATTTTAGTTCACAGATATACAGTTGACTCTCGTTATCTCGAATTCGATGGGACCATGGAAAAAGTTCGAGTCAACCCTAGTTCGACTTAAGAGGAGCTACGAAAACCGGAAGTGTAGTTTGTTTAATGACGAAAGGGAGACAACTCGAGCGAAATTTTGAAGAGCTAATACCAGCATCGCATGTCCCGATTCTCGGAACGATTTAAAACTTATTTGATGTTTTTGTTGCTGTTTTTTTTTCTCTGTTTAATTCTTTGAATCTAGTGGAACAACTGATAACTTCTAGATATCTTTTTTTGTGTGTATTATTATGTTTTTCAGCTGATGCATTGTCATTAAACTTCACCCATCATGACATATTTTTCTTTGTGCAATATTTACAATAAATTGTGTGTTTTTATGATTCAATAAAATTTCCCCTTTTATTACAACTGTTAATTAAGAGTAACATTTTTTTCAAATCTCTCAAAATTGAGAAATTATACATCTTCTTTAATCAAAATTAATTTACGACAATAGATAAAATGCTTCCGTTGTGTACTTTTCATAATCATTGATGTATGCCGACCCAAGCGCACTTATAATGTTATGAATCGATAATTCTTGATTGTACGCATCTAACTTGTGTCATAATACGAAACCAATTCAAATATTACCACTAATTAATTTGACAAATTGTGAAATAAACATGTGAAATAGCCTAAGGTAAAAATGTCAAAGCCAAAGACCGCATGTTTCACCTGTGATCCGATTTTAATCCCAAGGTAATTATACACATGCTTTGACAGGTAAATTCGACTTAACGAATGTAAATAATATGGCTTTCTACATCTCGGGACCAACACTTTTATTCGAGACAACCGAAATTGCGACTCATCTGAATTCGACTCAACAGGAGTCAAATTACATATATTCATACACAACGAAATTCTGGACTTTGATAAAAATTCGACTCAACCGGAAATTCGAGTCAACTGAGTTCGAGACAATGAGAGTCAACTGTACTTTGGGACCATCAATTTTGTTGGATGTCATAGTATGTCGGAAAACTCCGATGTCGGTTTGCACAAGTTCCACTGTAATACATTTTTTGGATAAAACATTTATATATGGATTGTAAGGTTCAAATTTAGTTTTGACGAAGAAGTAACGGTGTGTAGTTTTAATTTGGTCTTTCAGACTTTTTGTCCAGAGAATGACATATTTAAGTGCTCTTTTTACAAAGAGACATTTTGTTTTTATTCTTATAGTGGTTTCATCCCTCTCAAATGTTACAGATTGAAACAACAATTATATTTTATAGTGAATTATTTGTTATACAATGTATTCCTAAATTGTTTGTTTTTTTAGAAGGGTTCGGTAGAGGAAAGAATGTCAGTTGAAACTAAAGTTTCTCACGCTCAGAAAGCCAGGGATGTTGCATTGCTAGAAGGTAAATAAAGATACATGTACAATTTAATTTTCTGTCAGTAAAATTATTTAAAAAAAATGTTTGTCCATAGCTAGCAAATTTGTATAATCATTATAGGCAAATTAGACATTTTCGTTTGATGTGTGTCACTGATAAAATCTGGATCACTGAACTGACCTTGATCCACAAAAATACTAGGTCAGTTCGTTACTTACATGCGCAAGTTTATCTGTCAATCTGACGTAAAACACATGATGTCACCGATAAAAACAATAACGTCAGTTCTGAAGGCCTTGACAGACAATATCACAAATATCCTAGCTCTTCCTATCAGACTCGCTGAGATAATAGGAATAATCTCTGTCTCGACCTTCAAAATTGCTGTTATTCCATGTTTATTATAGGATTAAACACATTTTTTCCGGAGTTTATTGACGTATAACCTGGACCAAGTCACTCACAAACTTACATAAAAGTCTTTCAATAATTCTGTAACTAAATATTTTTTTTCATTTGTTTTGAAAATTTACCTTTGGGGATCCCCAATACGCACACATACATTCCATTGATGTGTGTCATGCATGAATAACAAAATGCACTAACCTTCATGTTTACAGTAGTTTTCCTACATTGATAACTAGACGGTGATGTAATTAAGTTACTGATATTTTCCAATTTGATGGCATTTTGCATTTAGCTACTTGAACAAGTAAAATGCTCACAAAATCATGAAATAAATCAGTAACCAGCTTGTGTCAATATCACCAGCGTCCCTTGTAAACTATGTCACAGGATGATGATAAATTACAAAAGTCAAAGTCGATAGATGGTTGTCTTAAGTATTTTTTTCGAAAAAAAAATTTATGTCAACAATAAAAGCTTTTTTTTTCATTGGCATTTATTTTTTATTTCATATCTAACAATAATTGTCGATTATTAACAATAAACATTGTTTCTTTTATTATCGGGAATCCAAGCCGCCATTTTGTTTACATTACGAAAAAAGTAGTCCGGTGAACATCGTCTCTCGAAAAATAACCTGACAAAAACCCCGCCTCCTTAAGCGCTGATACCCAGTCAGAGTAAAGGATTTCTAATTATGTAAATCATATTAGAATTATTGGAAATTATTGTCCTCTTTAAATATTCGAAACCATTTCCAACATATATTTAGGTAGTCGTATATTCTGGTGAAACAGAAAGAAATACTGATGTAGAAGAACTCTTTTCTTGTCTAATACATGTACATGTATAGATACTACTACAGTATTAATTATAGACGGTAAACTCGTATTATCTACATGTGCACAGAATATTGGACAAGTATGTCAAAATTTTATTTGCAAAGGCTATTTGGCACACATTGTAACAGGTTTTCTTTGCTATAGATATGCCCAGTAGATCATTTTCTGGTCAACCTTGCACCTATAGCTTCTAAGTATTATTTACATTTTTTCATTACCACTATCCTATTGTAGATTTTCATATATCTATGCCACTAGGGTTTGACAGTCCATATCTCAGTCAAGTTTGTAATGATAATTAATGTTGGTGGTTTTCACTTGGCATTCTGGTTTCCTTTGTCATTAAAACTAACTATGAAGATATACATTTTTATACCCCCCGCAAACAAAGTTTGGGGGGTATATAGGAATCACCCTGTCCGTCCGTCCATGTACCTTGTAAGCGCAACTCCTCCTAAGTGGCTTATTGGATTTTTATGAAACTTTACACACTTGTAGTACATTACCTGCAGATGTGCATGAAGGAATATGGTTGCTGTCCAAAACTTAAAAGGGGAAATAATTCAACTTATACTTTCACGAAAGGGGGGGGGCATGGTACCTTGTAAGTGCAACTCCTCCTAAACGGCTTATTGGATTTTTATGAAACTTTACACACTTATAGTACACTACCTGCAGATGTGCATGAAGGAATATGGTTGCTGTCCAAAATTTAAAAGCGGAGATAATTCAACTTATACTTTCACGAAAAGGGGGGGGGATGTATCTTGTAAGTGCAACTCCTACTAAACTGCAAGTGGGGGATATCGCTCAGTGAGGTTACTCACAGTTCTAGTTATAACTGAAAATGATGTTGTATACTCAATATCCTAATTTTTGTTTTGAATTGTGTACGTAATCAAATTATTATGCTCCCATCGCTCGGCGTTTGGGGGCATTAAGTTTTAATATGTCTGTACATCTGTCCCGTATTTGATTTCCACTCAATAAGCGCCCTTAAGCAAATCATTTTGAAATTTATACCCAAGTTCAGGAACTATAAAAGAAAGGCCAAGTCTGACTACTGCCACATGATTTTCTGAAAATACCTGTTTATTTAAGCTGGAAGTGGGGGCATTCATGTCCTATGTACACATTCTGCCATTATTTTTATTTGAATCAGACAACACTTCAATAATTGCAAGCTACTTTTATTATTCTGATGCATGACAATTTTACTTAATAGTCTGTGAAAAAGTCAGAGAAAATGAAGCTGTAAAGATGATAAGACTTAAAGAAGGTTTAATTAAGATGTCTGAAGCTTACATGATGATGGGAAAAAAGTGTTCTGTGTTGTTTGAGGCTCAAAGGGTAAGTACCTTTATGTATGTTGCTACAACAGAGATCATGAATTTTGGTTCCCACACATCTAACCTTGTTCATGGGTTTCTGTAAATCAGTTTGTTATGTTTGTGATCACATTCCTATTATGTCCGGATGTACACATAGCTGAACAATCATTGAAAGTTACATTGATAGTAAAAAAGTTCACCAATATTAACAAAACGAACAATCACCTCTCGCCTTTAACTCGCTGAACAAAAAAAAAACCCACGACATATGATGTTGGAAATCCAGATCCTGTCCTGGCTTGGGACAGGCACAAAAATGTGGTAGGGTTAAACCTGTAAATGGGATCCCAGCCCTCCTCTCTTGATAACTGGATCTCCAACAGCAACACAAACAATTACATAGATAAACCAACGATAAACAAATCTGTACAGATTAACTTCCACTCAAAAAGACTGAATGCTATCACAGCATATACATGGACACTCTGACAGTGCAATTACAATGATGTAATTAAGCTGATTTCACCTTTTAGGTTTATTGTGTTTAACGCCACTTTCAACAGTATTTCAGTTACATTGTGTCGCAAGTCACTGACAAACTTTTTCACATAATGTACACCTCGCCATGAACGGGGTTCAAATTTACATCTTAAATGGTGATAGGCACTGATTGCACAGGTAGTCTTAATCCAGCTACCAAGCAATCGTGACCACAACGCCCCTCTTCCCCACCCCACCTTATAGGTGACAAGATGTGTCATGCTTTAATGTAGATAACAAATATTAACCGGATGTGGATTTCCTTAAGATAATATTTTAATCTTAGACTTATTTAAGATATTCATGCAAAATTTCTATGATAAAATTCTGAGTTTGTGAAGAATTAGTATTACTTATACATTTGTATGTATATTTATATAAATATGCAGATCATTTTTTTTTTCTCAGGATGTAGCAAATTTAATACCGGATGTCCACGGTCAAAATCTAGAAGAAATCAAATATACTGGTATGTTAATCTTTGTATGATTTAGTTAGTGAATTACAGATGTCTTTATTGAGAATGGGAATGGGGTATCATATAAAATGATTTTCACAGTTAATCTTTTTTCAAAATAATATTAGCGATAAGAAAAATTTGATTTGATGCTAATGGTAGTCCAAATCACCTGGTTTAGCGAATCATGACAACAATTTCAGGTCAATATGATGCTAACAATAGTGAATAAAAAGATGTTTTAATATATGAAGGTCAAAGGCATTCCCACCCTCACTATTGATGTCTGAAAAATAAGAAATTGTACATGTGCAACTGTTGTAAGACAAAAAAAAATTATGTTTTTCAGGTTTCATGTAAAAATAAAATTGGGGTTGGTAAGTCAGGAATTTTTGTATGAATTCTTTTTTCATCAACAAAAACCTTAGCCTTAGGGTCAGGAGTAAAAAATAAGGTCAGTTGGGAAACTGGATACACATGGTTTTTATTTTTTGGTCTATCCTGAATTTGTAAATTGTTACGAGGCTTCATTTCATTTACTAGTAAAACTATCCGAACTGACACTTTGGAGCCAAGCCTTAGACTGATAAATATTTTGATTTCAAGTGTATAAGAGACGTAAAATTGTAATAAACATTGAGATTAACAAGAGTCTAAATATACAGTCAAACCTGTCTATAGTGGTCACCTGGGGGAGATTGACAAAATGACCGCTATATACAGGTGACCTTTATGTGAAGGGTTTTGATTTTTTGACAAAATATTGCACGTTAGTTGTAAATAAACATTTTTCATTACATCTTATGTTTTTAATAATGTTTTACTGGTTATTTTGTTCCTGTCGTAATTTTACTCTGGTTTACATTTATTGTTGATAAAATTATCTCTATGATATGATTTGAATAAAACATACAAATAAATAAATAAATAAAGATATTTAATAAACAAAAGTATACTAAACTGGAAGCATTGTTTTTCAAAATCGTAAATTTTCAGTAACACGAGGTTGAACTGGGAACGTTGTTTTCAAAATCGTAAAGAATCTCGCATTTTCTTTAAAGAATGTTCATTATCTGGGTATGACCAACACCCATCTCCTCGCCCACAGTCCGACAACTTTTCCCAACATCACAATGATTTATCGCTTTCACTTTGTTGTCAAATTTCAAAGCTTTCCTATTTATGGATGTTGATGATTTTGACATGATGCACTAGATACAAAATATTTTTGGTGGGTGAATTTCTATTCTCGTCGTAATGAATAATAATCCCCAATACCGCCCGGGGATAAACTGTCCTTTATGTCATTTACGATTCACAAAACAAAATGTGTTTGTTTATTTAATT
>MJUT01011634.1:190479-226153 GCA_002080005.1 Gigantidas platifrons
TTTTTTTAATGTCTTCAAATGTCCATTTATGTTGTGGTCTGAATTCATCAAATGATACATAAGTGCCTTCGGATTGCACAAATACCACATCTTTCTGAATTCCTAGGGAAAACACAAAAATGTGTACCTTTTGAGTCTTGCTGTAATGTGAAAAGTTCAAGAGCCTGTTTGTTACATGATAATATTAGGGAATTATAGGCAAGATGATAGAGGTCAAATAAATGTTATGATTTGTTTGCAAGGTAAAAAAAATTCCAGTTGTTTGTAGGAGGGTTCATGTCTTATTTACTCTTTTGTGTTTGTTTGCATATAGTGATGTCCAACACAGATTGTGTTGTGTTTTTGTTTTGGTTTTCTTCGTCTTGTGTACCTTATGTTGGCAGATTGTCCATTTTTAAATTAGCCTATCAGTAATTCTCTAACATTTATTCAATAAACTACAATACATTATGTATGCTTGATGCTGAATTTAACATTTTATTATATATATTGTTCTTTCCAAAAAGGTGCTAGTTTTTCTCAAGGATATGTACAGAAAGCCAAAGAGAAAGTACGGACATGCAGAGTTAAGCCATTAGGGAGAAGCTCTAGTATGCCAAGCCAATCAACGTTTCCTCAAGAAAGCCGACCAAAATCACCTCAACCGTCACCATTTCAGTCTCCCCCTCAGTCACCAAGCAAGTTGTCAATGAGTGACTCCCCAAGCAAGTCATCCATGAGTGATTCCCCAAGCAAGTCATCTATTAATGATTCACCAAGCAAATCTTCAATGTGTGGTAAGTTTAAAAATGGAATACAGAACTTACATGTATATTGATGTTTAAAACAAAGGGAGATAATTACAAAATAGAAAATGAATCCTAGCATTTGTTCTCTTGTTTTATTTACTTTTGGTCTTCAAGCACTGTATCTGAACATCTATGTCATTTGTACTTGAATTGTTGTATCATTAGATTATACAAAGTCTTTTGCAACTACAAACATTTTCTACAATGTTTTTATGCTGTCTGAAAATGTCTGGCAATCATAAAGTTTGCTATTTGAAACATCGAAAACGAATGTTTTTCCGAAGATCATTTTCTTTGACTCATCATACATCTTTTTACTTTAGTATAAATATTATTTACCATGACATACAGGTTGTTCTGATTTTTACTTTGAAGGTCGATATCATGCAGGAGTTATGCCCTTTGAACATAGAGAAATCAGTAAAATTGCTCATTTTCAGTTTATAGATTTACTTTGGCATAAATATACTATTTACGATCAATACAGGTCAGGGTTGATTTTAACTAGAGACCAATTCTGTTCAGGAGTTATACCCCTGATATATTTGTCATCAACATTGACGGTTTTGGATGAGAACTTTTAGCTTTGCCTCAACATGCACCATTCTACTATGGCATCAGTGTTATTGACCATGAAATACGGGTGAAGTTTGATTCTAAATTTTGTGGAGTTTTGCCTCTGAGGAAAATCAGTATATTTAATAGTTTCTATGAGCTTTCTGGTTAACTTTTTATTTTTTTGTTTTTACAGATTCTGATCCTCCACCATATCACACAGTCTACCCCAGCATATATCCCAGTCTCCACTTCCTTAGTAGTCATGACTACCAGAACAACCAATCAGATCACAGTAACACATCATCTCCAGAAACTAGTATCTGTAGAAAATAAACATTTGAAAATAAAATTATATATATAAATGGTGCTATGATGAGAGTCAAGGAATTTAATGTTTTATAGTAGAGTATATTCTAGGAACATTTTGTTAAGTTGTAAATCTTGTATTAGAAAGCCTTCTAAGCATGCTTATGGCAAGCATTTTTGTCAAAGCTCATAATTTCATTATGCTAAGAATTAATAATATGTACCAGAATTTCAATAAAACACAAAGACTTGACTATACATTCATATCTCTGTATCAAACATTCTACAGTATACCCAAATTAAATATTATTGCATGTTTTTTTTATAATGGGTTAACAATTTACATGGATTGTCATTGTCTCAACAAAATATAAATTTTATATTTTAATGCACTGGTAAAATACATGTACTTGTAGTCTGTGCCAACAACATTTTGACAAACTAGCACGAAATGCATTTTAGAAGAATTATTTTATGCAAATTTTCACTAGCTATAGCTCATACCAATTGAATTTTTACTATACTAGGCTGAGAACTAGTGGTTTTTTATGCAGACTGTACTTGATCAGAGATCAGAAGTTTTTCTATACATTTTAGTTGTATTTAGATGTCTCAAGTTTTCTTATTTCCATGTCTTCTCGTAAACAATTTATAATAACAATTCACTACAAGACACCATACCTGTGTTATTTAGTAGAACCATTGATTGTCAATGCTATGTCAAATTAGAAAATCATAAAATATAGAGAAATTCCTGATTGGGTATTTTATCCGGTCATGTGGTGTATATAGTATAACAGCAGTTTTGAAGATCGAGACATTAAAAATGATGTTATTGTTTTTTTTATCGCTATTGTTTTTTTTTATCGGTAACGTGGTAATGTATTGACATCACACTGACTGATAATTGTCAGTATTTGAGTCAGTTTGTTTATTCTGACAATATCACTCAGTGAGGTCAAAGGGAAAATGTGCAAATTACAGACAAGTTGATTTATTCCACAAAATAGATTAGAATTTTTGTTTCTTTTAATTTAGCTAGCCACATGACTTAGAAGGGCCATGTGGCTGTTTGTTACCAACTTTCACATCAGTTGTCATGAATCAAAATGTTTACCAAGATTGTGTTTTTATAATTAAGAGAGACTTGAAATGGCCTCCACTCTCATTATAATATTCAATGTACATAATATTGAAATACAATTGTGTAAGCTAAGATAAGGCCAAGAAAAAAATATACATGTGTCTCCACTTATATTCTTGAAAAAAAATAGGGTAGGCAAGACCTTCTTATTTTCTTATTTACTTAGTCCGTTTGACTTCTATAAAACTTACAGAAAAAAATTCTTAAAAATCCAGTTTTCAAATCAACAATTTTTTTTTCTAGATATATAATATATATGATATATACGAACTCTGACAATTAATTTCAAAAACTTTGGTCTATTATTAAAAAAGTTACCCATTAGGTCTATGTGTTAATTATATTTTCTGAAGTGTGAAAATTTGCACGGAGTGAGTACAAATAGTGTAAGAGCCCAACCATCAAAACAAAATAACAGACATGTGCTTTCAATGTATATTTCATTGTACCATGTGACATAGGACATTTAAATATTAAAAGGCTACTCATCAACTGGCCATTAATGTGATAGTCAATTGTTATTGATGTCCATTATTGGCATTAATATTTAAATGTCCTATGTCACATGGTACAGTCTGTTATTTGTACTCACTCCATCCAGATTTCTACACTTTAGAAAATATAATTAACATAGAGACCTAATGGGTAACTTTTTTAATAACGGACTGAAAATTTTGAAATTAATTGTCAGAGTTCGTATATATAATATATCTAGAAAAAAAAATGTTGATTTGAAAACTGGATTTTTAAGAATTTTTTTCTGTAGGTTTTATAGAAGTCAAACGGACTATATTACCTAGGTTATACAGGACAATGATTTGACTTTGCCAGTTCTTGTCATAAAAAGGCAATAAAAACTTTAGAATAGGCACAACAAAATTAGGATTGGTAGTACAAGCAGAAACAGAGTTTTTTCGGTGTTTTTTTTTCTTTCTTCTCATAAGCAAACAAGATAGCAAAAATAGGCTCAGGTAAGCCTAATGTTTTTATAAAAATATTATTTTTAAACATATATTATTGTCCAAAGCATGACAATTAATAGACAATACACTTTTGTTTTATATATTCCTGTACTACATGTCTATTGTGTTTTATAAACTGATATTTCTATTTGTCTTTATTTTTCTAATATACTATTGAGGTACAATTTTTATAGTGCTTTTTGCTTCTGCTAAATTTCTTTTAATGTTGTCAAATTTAAGAGCAATTTGACTTTTTCTAATTGCATGAAATTTAATGTATGTCCGTGTCTGTGTACTGATATTGTTTTAAGTATGGTATAGTTCATGTGTTAATTTTTGTGGGTTTTTTTTTCATTCAGTAACTTAAATTTCCTTTATTTCTTCCATTTTAATCCTCTACCATACTGTCCATTGTGAATACAAATTTAATGTTTGTCTTTGTGTCTATATAATGACAGTTTTATGTCATGATGTAGTTCATGTGTTAATTTTTGTGGGGTTTTTTCATTCAGTAACTTAAGTTTTCTTTATTTCTCTCATTTTAATCTTCTACTATATTGTCCACTGTGAATACATTTTTAGCCGTTAAACGAGTTATCCAATTAGAAATAGCAGGGTATAAAGTTCTATCTTTTCAGTATGAGGTTAAGGGTCAACATGAGTCCATCAGCACTAATGTATGTGAGTTGTATTCCCTTACCATGGCACGGTGTTTTCATTATATCTTCTAGTTCTAGTTTGTCTGAAAAGTTTATATGTGCAACTTTTTCTCTATTTTTAATTGGAATTTTCCCAAACTTTGCATGGCTACTTGTAGCCATATTAAAAATCACATATTGTTACAGAATTTGATGGGACCATTTTTAAAGGAATTGTTGCCCTTTTGTATTTTCTAAAAAGATGAATGAATGTGGAAGGAGAGACATTTGTTTTGTATCAAAACTTGAATTACCATTTTCTGTGATAATATTTGACAATTCTACCTCTAATAAAAAAATAAGATCTGGCACAATATAACTGAAATAGTACAAATCAGGAAGAAAATGATATTTCAACAGATTTTTTCACTAATATATATTCCCTTTCCCCCCATCAATTTTTTTTATAAAAGCAAGACATCAATCATTATACTAACAATATATATATTCTGATGTCTAATTCTTAGGAACTTGCATGAGGATTTGCCCCCTTTTCCCCTACAGGTGCTGCCCTGGACCCACTGGAGACCTTAAGTGGTCATCACCACACTCCTGGACTTTACATCATACCCTCCTTCCAAGCATAAAATCTTGTATTCAAGCCAGGCGTCACTTGGAGTTTGCTAGATTATTTTTTATTCAAGAAATCAAAATATAGGAGGGAGTTATCTTGAAAGTGGCATATATAATTATTTAAAAATTTGGCTGGTGTAAAATATTTAGAAGATTTCAGGGTAAAATTTGTGTAAAGCAAATGCTATAAGTATCTATGTAAAAAATAGGAAATACCGAGACTGTTAAACAGAGGTTGTTTTACCAATATAGAAAATATTATTATATATCTTTTCTACCATAAGTACATATTTAGTTTTTAGTTTGTATGTTGTAATTTTTTCAATATTTTTGTATTTAGCTAGTCATAGAAGACACTATGTTTATATTTAGATTTTACTAATTTCTTTGTCTTCATAGTTTTTTTTGCACTGTAGGTTGATATTTTCCCCCAGAAAATGTACTCAAGCCATTGTGGCTCCTGATCATATGGTAGACATGTTTACATTTGCTGGTCAAACTGGTGGCTATCCCCTCGAAAACTGTTTGGTAGATTCATACCTATTACAAAGGTGCACTTGATAGTCTCAAGTGTTCAAGTTTGTCAGTGACTTGTGGTGGGCCCGGGTGGCTCAATGAGTGCGGTAGTTGGATTACCTAACAACTCATACAAGCCTATCACCAATACGGCATGGGTTCGCGCCTGGCTTTGTAAGTTCCAAAAAAAAGTGCACTCGACTCGCATCAGCAAGTGATAAAGTTTAACAGTTACTTGCCCATGGTCGGTGGTTCTCTCCGGGTACTCCGGCTTCCTCCACCACTAAAACTGGTCACCATGATATAGCTGAGATATTGCTGAAAGTGGCATTAAAGTTAAACACAATCAATTAAATCAAATCAAATTAGGTCAGTGGCATTTTCTTTGTACTCTGATTTCCTCCTCCAATAAAACTGATATCCACCAAATAACTGAAATATTGTTGAAAGTTGCATTCAACACCCATCACCCTAAATAGTTTGAAAAGCTTGAGGTGGTTGTTGGAAGGGACTATCATGAAGAAATGTTGAACTACTCTGCTGTAGATTATAGAATGACAAAAAATTCAAATGCTGTCTTATTGCTTTACAAACATAAATACATACCACTTCTTGAAAACGTGTTTAATCATTTGATTTAGAATGGTGTTTAAGCACATATCCATTCCAGACAATTATGACGAAATTATTTTTTTCCTAAAATTGGTAGTTGATGAGATTTTTGATGACAGTTGTTCATATTAAAACTTTGTCATTGATTTTAGCCTTTAGTTATTTAAAAAAACAAACATTACCACTAGTCTTTAGGGTACTGGATGAATGGACTGGTCCATCAATTCTCAAGCAATCAACCTGTTTGAGATTCACATATTTTAACGTACATTTCAGGAAAATTCCATTGATGTTTATATTTTCATCTTTGTTCTTGATATATTTTTTTTTATCTCACTTATTTAGAATTCCGAAACTTCACAGCCCTGAGATACCTGATTTTTATGCAAAAATGTCAAGGAGACTAATGGTCTTGTCCTTATCAACCTACAGTTAAAAAAAACCTATAGTATTCTTCATTTTTTGTCTATCTTTTCTGTAACACAAATGCTAGTCATAATAATGTAAATATTGTGTGTAGGTATAAGCACACACATGTATGTATACGTACATAATCTGCTTTTTGATAGTTATACATGGAAATATATATTATTTTCTTTTTGTGAAAAAAAAAACTTTTGATAACAGTATTACATTTCTGACACCTTTTATACTTTTCAATAAAACTGAAAAATTTATTAAAAAAAAAAGATTTAATGAGTTATTATTATTGGACCTGCCCTTTATGGGAAGGAAAGAGAAGTACAAGTCATTTGAACTCTTCTCATAAATATTGTTGTGATCATATGGGAGTTGGATTTACAACTACTTATGTAATCAGTGCCTATAACCACTTAAGTTATGAGTTTGAGGTATACTCGATACAACATTATGTAATCAAGTTTGTCAATGACTTGCAGCAGGTCATTGTTTTTTTCCAGGTACTCTGGTTTCCTCCACCAATAAAACTGACATCCACAATATAACTGAAATTTAGTTGAAAGTGGCATTAAACACCATAACCCCAACTCCACTAGTTCAACCCAAGGATCATGTGAGCTTTTGTCACCACTGGGCAGACATCATAAACTTTTTACAAAAATTTTGTCTGAAACTATTGGACCAGTTTTAACCAGAAATGGTTTGAATCATCCTTAGTTTGCCGATCTTCAAAATAATATGTGTTTATGCTGCCAATCATCCAACAATGGCTGCTGTTACTATAAATAGATCATAGTTGTAAAACACAACTACAGTTCCAATAAAGCAACAATTTTCAGCCAAATGATCTGAAATTTGAAAGTACATGTAGTTTCATTTTGATGAAAGTTGTGACATGTTGCAGGTTTTGCTGAAAGATCATGTGTTTTTCTGATTTTATTGCTGAAAATATGCAAATTATGCTGATTTTGACAAAAATTTAACCTCCTGTAGCCATTGAGCCAATTTAATCTAACCTTGGCTGGAATAGACCTCTGATGGTCTCCATTAAGAAACATTTCTTATAGTTCCAACCTCCATCCAAGATGGTTGCCTTTACTAAAAATAGTAGTCTGCAAATGGCAAAAACTACTACCTTTATACTGTAGCTTTATCCTAACACATGTGTAATTTGTTAAATGTTTTTCCTGTGAAATTTATGATTTTCCACATTTGTTTTGCCAAATGTGCAAATTAGGCATATTTTAACCCCAAAAATCTCCTTTGAAACCTATCTAAATTATATCATTATTCAAGCATCCAGCTAAACAATCCCTGTAACAACAAAAAGACCACAGGGTTCAAATAGCCAAAACATTTTGATTTTAGATGCAAGTGTCTGAAAGTTAAACTGTAAGTGCATTTCTATAACATCTTGGATTTTCTGTGAAATTTATAGTTTTGTAGAATATACAATTGAGTGCTCAAGGATGATTTTGACAAATATGATTTAATTATCCAACGTGGAACCAAAGTTGACAGAACTGTTCATTATGTAGTTTATAGAGATTGAGACTGATGGTGATTGGAAATTCTACATGCATGCCAAGGCATTCTTGTTAGCTAAAGTTTCAAAAATCTCCTCAGAAACTGCTTGGATGTTAAACTGTGAACTATGAAATTGAATATTCCGTTGATGGTTCTCTACTAGTTATCAGAGAAGAAGTTAAAATCAGACAAAAACACAACCACAGAACTTGTTCAGTTTAAATAGAAATATATGGGGGAAAGGAAGTATATCCAAACAACTTCTCAGAAACATTTTGACTAAACCAAATTCGTGTACAAATAATACACGTACCCCCTTTTTTCCCATATATACCACATTGAAAATCCCTGGTTACCTCTGGAAACCACAGAAATCAATGTAATGTTATTTTTTAAATGTCCTGTAGACGGTTAAATGTGTAAGTTAGTGTTTAACTAAGTGGTTTAGGAGGAATTGTGGACTAAGGAAAGTCTGACGACGGTGGGTAGTGAAACCTATATCAACCCGGCTTAGCAGATCTATACTAGACTAGACACACGGACCATGATAGAATGTGGCAGCAAGTAACCATCCCTTCATATTGTTTGTCTTGCTATTAATATTATTCATTCCTTGAAGTTACGTAAGCTTTACAAAAGGAGATTGCTATAACCCATCAATAATGTCGTCTATGAATTACAAGAATTCACAAATCTGGTATGTACTTATTGTTTTGCCAACTTATATCTCTTCTCGGTTTATAGTTCTCTTGACAACACCTTGATTTATCTTCTTGTAACATGGATGCATTCTTTTCCTTTGATCTTTTTATAGTTTATTTACCAGAATGTAAACAATACTATGAAATATTACACGCAGATACCAGATATTGCACACTTTAAATCGAAGCTGTAGTTTTATTACTCTCAGAGAGCCGTGCAATAATCAACGACCTATATATGTGATATTGCATGGCTTCATGTTATATATCATTTATACCATAGTTTTCCATGTTAAACAGTTACACGCTTCGCGTTCGATTGTTTAACGATTAATTCGAAAAACCGTGGTATAAATATAACTTATTTCCTTCATATGAATTACATGTAACCATTCTAACCAAAGGGTCATGTAAGGTATTGTCATCACTTTGCGTTGGTCATCGTCTGTCTTGGCTGTAAACTTTTACATTTTAATCTTCTTCTCTGAAACCACTTGGCCAATTGTAACCAATGTTCACTGGTGTTAAACTGATGTTCGTAACTGGAGTTACCTACATCCCAACATGGTGGACACGGAAAATGGTAAATTAGAATATCCTTGTTTTCTTTTTATCAGTAGTGTTTATTAGTAAGTCCATACGGTATGATTACAGGTGGGAATATTAGACACTCGAATGCATACATAATCAAAGCGCGAAAGCGCTGATATACGGTTTTGCCTTGAAACTTTATATTAGCTGTGATTCCAAGAATGGATGATTTCGAAATAAGCAGACATTCCATACTAACATACATCACCAACTTTAATGCTGCAGAGAAGTGATAGTGTAGCTCTTTGTGCATCTCAGACATGCTTGGGCTTTTTATTTTGCAGTGTTAAGTATATATGAGGAACATAACATGTCGACATACTTCGTGATGAATCATTTGACCAATAATTGGTAACCAGTCTGTGTATTCAGGGTGTCAACTTAACTATGTCAATGAGGTCAAGGTTATATGTTATATTATGACTGGCATGTACTATACTAAATCAACCATCATAGCAAATATCTCAAACTTCTCAATCAAATTTTCACTCAAATGTGGAATGGGTTAAGAGCCAGGTGACAGAGATCTTACTGACAAGATGAACCACTAAATGTCATTAACTTGGTATAAGCCATAACTCTGGCAAGTTGACATCACAGTATTTGACATCTTTTATTATGGCTATATCCAACATGTCCAAGTGCTTATATGTTTACTATTGACCAATCAAATTAAAACTGCTCCTATATGTCACTGCATGTAGCTCCATTCTATTTTCTGTGTTTATGACCTCTTCTGACTTTATTATTTAATGCTTTCCAAATCAAGGTAGCTATAATTTAATTGGTCAATGTCATATGTGACTAGAACTTGAAAAGATGCTTGAATGTGTAATTGGTCTTCTTTTTTACAAGGAAACTTATGTCTTACTTATATAGATTTTGACTCCTGATGTTGAAATGAAGCCCAATGCAATACTAGTACTGTGGCCACGCCACAAAAGAATACTTCTCACGGTGGCCCAATTTGACAACATAATGCAGCAAAGTCCGATTATCCCTCCTTCATGCAATACCACAATATGCACAGGTTGATTGGATTTACTTCCTTTGGTTAAAGTTTGTAAAAGTATCCTCAAGTCCAATTATCTCCCCCTTGATTATGCAGGTCCGCAATTATTTTTCTTCATGCACATTTTCATATGGTGTACTAGCTTTGGTTAAAGTTTCATTGAATCAAACAAACCATATAGGGGACCGACCATTTAACTTGCAGGGGGGTTATGGGTTTTTTTTCGTTCAGAATTTTTTTCTTTCGGACAAGATGAGAGTTAGAATTTTGTTTTTTGTCGCGCAAAGCGCGAAATTTTTACCAGAATTTAACATTAGGTTATATGACAAAAACTCTGCATCAGATTATTTTTTTTTCCTCCACCAAAATCAGAATATTTTTTTCAGCAACATTGGGAATCAGAATATTTTTTTATGAAAAAACCATAACCTCCCCCTTCAAATTAAATGGTCGTTCCCTAAGAGGTGATTTGCTTTTGAGGTCCCCAACACAGAACAACAAAAATATCAATAAGTCCAATTATCTCCCCTTAATTATGCTAGATCTTACTTATATTTCGCCATGCACTTTTCATATGGTGTTCTAACTTTGATTAATGTTTGTCAACAAACCCACGCGAAAATAATAGATTAAATTACTACGCCAGTAACTGTTCGCATCTTTGTAAAGGCTTAAAGAGCGTCCTATACGTCAATGCCACGTTTTTCATTATTTCTGTTATGCTGATTCTGTTCTCAAAATTAAACTAATTAGAACCGATTCCATAAATTTTCGCACGATCACTGTGAACTATTTTGTTTACTGTCGTACTTCGGTCGTATATGGCGGGAAATAATTAATGAGCTTATAAGGGGAATCCCATTACAAGGAAACGACATAAATACTTTATTTACACAATAATTGATACTCAAAGCGTTACAAAAATCATGCATTATTATACAATGTAAAAAAAAATGAAAACGGAACATACACAACTAGATTTATCGTAAAATTGAATGTAGGACAAGTCGTTAATTTACGCAAGGATTTATATAAATCCTTGATATACGTAACCCGAATAATCCAGTCGTTATATTCCACTCACTATCGATCGCTTCATTAAGGAGCGACAGCGGATAGAGGGCGCTGAATTATTCGAGTTATGATATACGTTACTTGTCGGAATGTTTTTATGAATGAAAACTAGCGTAATAATACAAGCAAGAGAAACAATATAAATATCGGCATTTTAATCCTCCTGACAATTTGTCATAGTTAAACATTTACCATTTGTGACACGATAAGTTATCTTAAAATCTGCAAAAGTAGTAACATTCAAAGTGTAGTGTTATCCAAGGATTTATATATGTGTTATCTAACAAGCACCAGATCTATATTTTGATGAGCCATCTCTGTCTCGACAGGTGATAAGATCATGACGGTTGTCATGTAAACAAACAAAAATGGCCGAAAGGCCACAAGTAAATACGGTTTTGCAAAACCGTATAAAAATGACGAAACTCTTATGAGAACATTGAAATCGTAACTTGAAAAAATTTGAAGGATGTACGTAACTCTTTGAAATGATGTTCGTAACGTTAGAAAGATATTTAAAGAGATGTTCGCAACTGCAGATTTCCATAACTGTTAAATAATAAGAACGTATAATTGCTCTTTAAGAAACAGTTTGAGAGATTGAATCTAGTTTCTGCATGACTGATCATATGATGGCCTTTCATAAATTATATTTTTAGTACTGGTTTTGACTATATTTTATTGGTCCTCGTGATCAAATATGCAATAGTTTGTGGTGTATGTTTTAGTTTCGTCTATATCAAACCAATGTCTGTTCGCTCGATTACAAGAATATATTTTCATTATTGCAGATAGGATGTTGATTTGTTTTAGCGTCACATGCGACTTATTGACAGTTGAAGACTTATTGATTCATGGAACATTGTGATCATGTCAATGTAAACAATTATAGACTTGCTACAATAAATCTTGTGCATACCCCTTTAATAAGTTTGCTGCTGAAAGCAATGTATCCATGGTATCTGTACTACATAAATATCGGTAGATATATATTACTTATAGCAACATATTTATTAAAGTATACAAGAATATGGATAAGGGACTTGTAGGAAATCTATGTGTATATTTATATTTAACATGGGTGAAGGAAATTCATGTATCGATCCTGATTTAAAAAAAACTATTGATATTAAACTAATTCGTTTATATACCATCAAGACTGTTCAGACTAACATCTTGTAAATTTCAATGCAAATTTATAAATATATATGTATTTGTAAAACTTGAAATGGTATGATATAAAACCAGAGGCTCCCATGAGCCTGTAATCGCTATTCTGGATCAAAGCTGCTTTCAGTAACAACACAATTGCAATGTGGTGGCCATCTTGGTGGGAGAGCGTGACTGCCGGACACAATTTTGGAAAAGGACCATCGAATGACTATTCTATCAAAGTTTGTTTCTAATTGAGCTACTGGTTCCAGACAAGATGGTTTTTATGTGAATTTCCCATAGGGTCCTATGTTAAACTAAGTTCAGCTGTGCAGCCATCTTAGTCAGAGGGCGGGACCACCAGACACAATTTTGGAAGAGGACCATCCAATGAATATTTTATAAAAGTTTGGTTCCAATTGAGCAACTGGTTCCAGACAAGAAGATTTCTATGTGAATTTCCCATAGGGTCCTATGGTAAGCTAAGTTCGTCTGTGGGGACCATCTTGGTCGAAGGACCGAACCACCGGACACATTTTTGGAAGAGAACCATCCATTGACTATTTTATCAAAGTTTGGTTCCAATTGAGCTAATGGTTTCAGACAAGAAGATTTGTATGGGAATTTCCCATAGGGTCCTATGTTAAATTAAGTTCGGCTGTGGCGGCCATCTTGGTCAGAGGTCTGACATGCCGGACACAATTTTGGAAGGGGACCACCAAAGGATCATTTCAGCAAAGTTTGGTTGAGATTGGCTCAGTAGTTTCAGAGGAGAAGATTTTTTTTTCAATTTCATACCCCCCTTTTTCTATTTTTAGCTTGGCGGCCATCTTGGTTGGAAGTCGGAATCATCGGACACAATTTTGGAAGGGGGGCATCCAAGGACCATTCCACCAAACTTTGGTTGCAATTGGCCCAGTGGTTTCTGAGCAGAAGATTTTCATGTGAATTTCCGATAGGGTCCTGTTAAGCTAATTTCGGCTGTGGGGGCCATCTTGGTCGAAGGGCCGAAGCGCCGGACAAATTTTCGGAAGAGAACCATCCAATGACTATTTCATCAAAATTTAGTTCTTATTGAGCAAATGGTTTCAGACAAGAAAATTTTGATGGAAATTTCCCATAGGGTCCTATGTTAAATTAAGTTCGGCTGTGGCGGCCATCTTGGTCGGAGGTCTGAAATGCCGGACACATTTTTGGAAGGGGACCACCCAAGGATCATTTCAGCAAAGTTTGGTTGAGATTGGCTCAGTAGTTTCAGAGGAGAAGATTTTTTTTAAAATTGCATTCCCCTTTGTAGACCACCTGACCCAAAGAGTCATGTGAGCTATTGCCATCACTTGGCGTCCGTCCGTCCGTCCGTCCGTAAACATTTCAATCTTCTTCTAGAGAACCACTGAAGCAAATGGGACCAAACGTGGCAGGAATGTTCATTTGCATGGTCTAACCAAGTGTTGTTACTTTCATTACGATCGGTTATCCAACATGGATGCCAGGCGCTATAAAAGCCTCTGATTGGCTGACATTTTTAATGATCTTCTTCTCCGATACTACATGGAGGATGGAATTGAAAATTGTCATGAATGATCATTGCAAGCTACAAACCAAGTGTTGTTACTTTTTGGACCGATTGAAAATCCAAGATGGCCGCCAGCGGGGGACATAATTTAACATAGCGACCCTATGGGAAATATGTCAAACAAACTTCTTCTCAAGAACCACTGGATGGACAAATGAAGAAATTCTATTTTTAGCAACATCAGCCATCTTGAATGGAGGGCGGAGCTGTCGGACACAATTTTGAAAGGGACCCATTCAGGGACCATCCCTGCCAGGTTTGGTTTAATTTGGTTCAGCGGTTTCAGAGAATAAGATTTAAATGTGATCTTTCATCAAAATATGCCTAATTTGCATAATCGGTATAAATCGGCTGAAAGAACAATTTCACAGAAAAACCCGGAATATATGTTAAACTACTCCTTGCCATGTAGCTGCAGTTAAAATGTGAGCTCATTTTGACTTATACTAAAGCAGCAATGGGCAATTAAAATTTCATCCCCCTTTTTTTCTATTTTTAGCTTGGCGGCCATCTTGGTTGGAAGTCGGGATCACCGGACACAGTTTTGGAAGGGGGCCATCCAAAGACCATTCCACCAAAGTTTGGTCTAAATTGGCCCAGTGGTTTCAGAGGGGAAGATTAAAGGCATATTGTCTACGATTTTGTTGAAAATTTTTAACTGTCCATAAATGATTTGTTTAAGCTATTATTAAACAGTTATGCTGCAAAATATACGATTGGTGTTCTCTTTTTGACAAAAAAGACCCAAAACTATCGTTATCGGAATTATTGTCCAGGATGACAAAATTGTCGCGCTCGTTTTAATGTTGTTTGAATCTTAACGATTCGTAGCGTATTCGCCATTAATTCGGTGGTTAATCTTCAGCACGGAAAACAACAATAATTTTGGGTATGAAAAAATACAAATGTGGTAAACAATATACCTTTAAAAAGTGACAAGTTTACGACGGACGACGATGACG
Source organism: Gigantidas platifrons (assembly GCA_002080005.1). NCBI lineage: Eukaryota > Metazoa > Mollusca > Bivalvia > Mytilida > Modiolidae > Gigantidas > Gigantidas platifrons. The sequence continues at coordinate 205,652 of MJUT01011634.1, forward strand.
ACGGACGAAACCTGATGGCAAAAGCTCACGTGGCCTTTGGCCAGGTGAGCTAAAAATTAAATGTTCGAAAACAGCTTTACCATAGATTAATCCAATTTTAATACTTACAAATTATAGATTCGCTAAAAAGTATTATAAAACTTTATTTATCTGTATTTAGTACAATAGTCTTAACAAATTAATTATAAATTAATCTGGTTTCAGCATTAAAGGGAAATAATTAGATGTGTCATTCTTAAAATACTGGATCTGGTGCTTCCATTTTTTATTAAGATAAGCAAAAAATACAAAGGACAATCAATTTGGTAATAATTGACGGCATATTTACATATAGAACTGTTAATTTACATACAAATATCCTTTGTTAGAATTTATATATGAGACCCAGAATGGCCCTCATCGAATTTAATGATGATGTTGGAGGTTGCCATCCATGGGAGGTCCGAAACACCCAAAGGTCGGAAGTCAAAACGCCCTATTGCAAGGTCGTAGTTTATGAAAGACCCTTCCAGGGCACACAGTTCAAGACCAAATAGAAATATCAATATAATACTTACAACTACATATGTTGAATCGACTGCCGCATCGGTCTCAGCACTATTGATTATCTGGTCATTCTCGATATACATCGCTGTAAGATTACAAAAGATTACAGGAAACGCAAAGCCACGTCTTTATTATTGCTAATTGGAAACGAGCGTTGGGCAAGGTGTTCTTCTCCCGCTACCCTCATCTTTCGTTCATCTCATTCATTCATAACCCTCTCATCCTCCGCTCTTTATTTGTTCTCTCTCGTGCATTATTTAACCTCTCCCACCTCTATTACCCTCTCTATCACTTCAGGGATGTTTTTCTTTGTTTTCAAATTTTATTTATTACAAAAGCGTTGTTCTTTAAATGTTTTAAACATGATTTTAGAAACACCAAACTTTAAAGTTACCAACATCATATTTGAAAGTTACGAACATGGTTAAAAAATAATTCTACAGTTACATACATCATTTGTATTTCTTAAAGTAGGTTTTGCGCCACATAGGAGAATTTACAGTTGATTTAAGCATATCGCTACAGTTAATTGTTAAAATATCTATACATTTGAAATGACAATATTTGAAGATAAACTAAAAACAAAGAGAAAACAAGGATATTCTAATTTACCATTTTCCGTGTCCGCCATGTTGGGATGTAGGTAACTCCAGTTACGAACATCAGTTTAACACCAGTGAATGTTGGCTGGAATATATTTGGGTGGTCCTCTAAAAAGCTTGATGGTTTTATTTATCAGAATTCGAAGTACTCAAAAGAAATAAGAGACCTAATGGTGTCAAAAAGCGCGTTGCCTGCTTTTAATCTTCTTCTCTGAATCTACTGGGATAATTGAACCAAACTTGGCAGATTGAGTGGTCCTCTAAAAAGTTTGATGTTTTTTGTTGTTGATCAGTACACAAAAGACCTGAAGGTGTCAAGAAGGGTGTTGTCTGTTTTCTTGGCATTTTGAGTGTTTATTTTTCAACCAATCTTGATGAACGTCTCTCATAAAATCCTCTTTATTTTGCTTGCAAACAGATTTTAAATGGATATTACCGTTTCCAAGATATAAGGGTGGGGCACAATATAGGACCAACACCCAAAATTTAGAATTTTTATTTCAAGTCTGCTTTTGATGTCTTATTTTTTTTCTTTAGATTCGTAAGGAAATTTCTTCTGTTCAGTTTTTCAACCATATTTGTAGTTTCCAAGATAAAAAGGGTTAAAGGCAGCCATGAGGGACCAACAACCAAACTGATAAATGTTTTACTTTTTGTTGGATTTATATTAGTATTTTTTGTTTATTGAATTCCTTTGACAAATCGTGTCTGGAGAATGGCAACATATTTGTTGTAGTTTGTACTGTTTAAGAGATATAACAGGGCCAAAAGTTTTTGTCCAATTGGGTGGGAACAACACCTCTTTTGAAATGTAATGGCCACTATCGAGTTGGTAACATATACCCCACAGTCTATTGGTCTTGTAAAATTTAAAATGTAATAGCCACCAGGCCCACTGAGAGGGGGGTCACCCGGGGCCCATGAGTTTAGGGGGCCCAAATAGGGAAAAACGAGGGTGTACTTTCAGCAAGGCAAACAAAATAAAATGTGTGCTTTCGTGAATATGTGAATGACAATTTCGTGTAGTGGATATAAAATTCTTCATACAGAGGTAGACCAAGTTTCCTTTTGCCATGGGGCCCAAAATTTCTCTTGGCGGCCCTGATAGCCACTATGGAGTTTGTAGCATGTATCCCGAAGTCTATTGGTCTTTTGCTAACATACAAGAATACATTAGATCACCGTATAATTCATTATGCAAGTACCGTTAGGTTACACTCAGGCTTTCCTTGAACTTAACGTTTTACATTTATAATTATGACACATATCTCTGTTGATATATTTATTTTGATGTATATTACATATGCCTATCAACACCAATTAATCACTTTATGAAACATGAAACACAAAAACTTAACAAATACACTCCTGCTCATACAATTCTCTTATCAGCTTAGTTTTTTGTTTGTTTTATTTTTATTTATCTTTTTAAACTAACATACATTTAAAGAATACCTGATACACCATAAAATCACAGTATACAAATCTGTGCGCCTAAATTTCCTTATTGACGTTGATTCTGTGCACCTTTTGACTATTTAAAAACAACTTGGAGATTTCAAACATCTTCAAGGTAAGTTTTTCTATATTTGTGATTTATATATACAATCATTCTCTTTGAAAATTAAGAGAATTACTCGGTAATGATTAGTTTAAGTGCCGTTCAATTTATTTCGATTGAAATTAAACAGAAAAGTAATTATTATCATTTAAACTTATAATTTGCCTGGTATCAAAACGAAAACTTAATTTTTTAAAGCTTTATAGTTAAATGTAATGGCTGATACATGTATTTGTACTGGTACTTCGTACGATGGTAAACAACTGTACCCTTTTTGAAGTATCACTGTATGTTTTTTTATGCTTGTATATAACATAAAGTGATACTTCAAAAAGGGTACAGTTGTCAACATTCTATTTTCGCAGTTTTAACTTAGAAATCGTTATTTCATTTAGTGTAACTTCGCAAAAATGTTGTTTACCATCGTCCGAAGTACCAGTACAAATATCAGCCATTACATTTAACTATAAAGCTTTAGAAAATTAAGTTTTCGTTTTGATACCAAGCAAATTATAAGTTTAAATGACAATAATTACTTTTCTGTTTAATTTCAATCGAAAATAAAATACCGAGTAATTCTGTTAATTTTTAAAGAGAATGATTGTATATATAAAGCACAAATATAGAAAAACTTACCTTGAAGGTGTTTGAAATCCCCAAGTTGTTTATAAATACGTCAAAAGGTGCGCAGAATCAACGTCAATAAGGCAATTTAGGCGCACAGGTTTGTATACTGTGAAAATGTATGATTAAAGTGGGGTTTTTTTTTATAATACTTATTTCTAAAATCACATTTTCGAATGTTTTGCTCAGCTCTTTAGTAATTTACTGAATTTCTATATTCTCTTTATATCATATCCAAAATTGAGTAAATAAAATGCATCCATTGTGTTAAGAAGAGTTGGGGTCCAACAAAACACGTTTAACCCCGCCACAATTTATGCGCCTGTCCCAAGTCAGGAAGCTCTAGCCTATATGAGTCTTTTTACAGGGTGTACTCAACATATAAACATACGAACATTTACGTATGATATTTCCACAGTGAATGTATAAAGCTAAACCATAAAACAATAAAATTGATAAAAACGGACTAAGACACCGTATATATATATATATATATACGAGTTCATGTATATAGTAAGTATTCAATCTAGGGGAAATATCTAGTATGGATTCGGTATAGGGGGAAATCCTAGTATATACTCACTTTTCCTACCTTTATCTCAGGGGGAAAAAATCAGTATATACTCAAATTTCCGGGGGGAAATTCTAGTATATACCAATTTTTCCGGGAGGAAAACTGAGTAGGGGGAAAATATAGTATGTGACACCGGCCCTATATGTGGATAATAATCATTATGCATAGGACCGGCATGGCATGTGCAAGTTGTTGTTGCAATAAGATTGTATGAATATATGGACTCAGAACACAATACAAAAAGGATAAAGAGATAGTGACTATAATTGCGTACGGATTTGTAAATCCAACTACATGTACGACCCATCATTCCATGTGTTATAATGCTCTTAAATTTATGCATTTGATAACATGTATCTAACAAAAAAAGTTTGAATACACATTTATAGTTTGTAGACATATACAATGAGAGTCGGTACGTATATAAACAAATGTTATTTCAAAACATAATCATAATGATATTAAGTTGTTTTATTTTACTTGGGTAATTGATATCTTTTTTTGTCTGGAAGATTGTCAACATACTAGTACTTCATTAATTACTTAATTACAACTAACAAGCAGACAAGCGTATATCCATAGCAGCGAAAATGGAGCATGTACATGTATACTAATGAATCTGTATCTGTATAATACTGGAAGTTAACTCAGCAACTGAGCAAAAGTTATCCAGGAGTGTGTTTGCGTACTAGATTCTTGTTAGTCGCGCGAAATTGCAGCTTTGAAGCCTTCTATAGTTTTGCTGCGCACGGCACTTTCTGTTGGCGTGTTCCAATCTTTCACTTTTGAATATATTGGTTATGAAAACGTCTCTTTTCCCTCATTCCGCTTTTCCTTTCTTTCTGCCTGCGGTTTTTGTTCTTGTGTTTAGTATCATCCTGGAAGTAAACTGATTCATCTTTGCCTTTTTCGGAGGCAGTATCATGATGGCAATCAGCTGATTCATCTTTGCCTTGTTCAGGGGAATCTGAAAACTCCACAAATTCTGATTCATTGTTTTGTTCTTCTGATGAATCACTTACAACCCCCATACCTTCCACATTACATTCGTCAAGATGAATTGAATCCACATTTAAATCAGAGTCATCACCTTTGTTCGCTGGCTTGTTTCTGGTTATCGGGCATATCATTGTAGTAAGCCGATTGCATAGCGTATCCAACTTTGTTGAAATCTGTATTCTAGATATATCCTTCCAGCCCTTCGAGTGTTTTGTTGTCGTCTCAAAGCACGACCCTGTATTTTGTATGAATGCCATTATAGACGGATCAATTGTTACTTCGAAGAAAGCACTATCGACATCAGAAACTGTTTTGTTGATTTGATCACGTTGAATGTACAGATTATTTTTAATTTTCTGTAATGTTAAAAATATTTGCTTGGAGTTACCATGCTCTGTGATAGTCGTAAGGAATCTTATGTTTTGTAGTATATTTTCGCGAAATCCTACGCACGCGTCTTTCTGCATTTCTAGGGGTTTTATTTCCATTTGACAAGTATTTGAAATATCGTCCTTTAATTTCAATTTCATCTTTTGTAATTTACTTATTGCCGAATCAATTTGCCTTTCCGAGTTTAAAATCAGTCTTTCATTTTGCTCATTAAGGCTATCAATCTGTTCCGTTTTCTTCAAGATGAAATTACCCAGTTCGCTGCTTAAAAATGTAAGACCTTTAATAATGTCGGCTTCCTGTTTGCCCGCTGTAAACTGATCAACGACTTCATCTATCGTTCCGATATTTCGACATTCTCTGTGATTTATAGCCAAGCATAAAACACAACACATCTGAGAGTGGTCTAAACAATAGACTTCATAATACTTCCCCTTGTGTTCTGTGCATGGTTCCTCAACATTAGAGGCAACACTCTGTGGGAGAATTTTGGCTTCTGAAATGTCTAAGACTGGGTGCAAATCAGAGTTTTTTAGGCGGTTATGGAAATTCTTCAAGCATGCTCTACACAGCAATTCATTGCATTCTTGACACCAATTTGTTGCTACACTATTATCGCCAATTCTTCTACAAGGATCACAGTTGTCCCTCTCTTTCTTCTCGTTCGATTTCATCTTCGCCATCATGGAAAATATTAAATGGTTAAATGGAATCGTTGTCGCCCATTTGTCAATAGGCGTTGCTGAGTCAGCTGGGACTGGTGCTAACATGCGACACACTGGGCAAATAATAGATGGATTAGTTCTGTCATTAGTTTTTACCGTAGATTCGATATGCCGTTGCAAACACGTCTCGCAAAATGTATGTAAACATGGTAAAAATTTTGGATTCCTGAATTCTTCCGTACATATTGGACAATCATATACTGAAACCGATTTTTTTCTTAACTTCGTAGTATCTTCTAAGGAACCGGTCGTGCCAGCTGATGTCATATTTGTCAATTTTCTACTTTCGGTTTACTTTGCACAATCAATGGCGACCATTTTACTTCTTGTTATCAAAATCAGTGTTATATACGACGCGCCGTGTGTGACATAACCAGATATTTAACAACAATAGGAATATATACAGATTAATACATGGGCATTTCCATATTGTCCTGGATATCATCCCGAGACCCCCATATTGTCCCGAGACGCAGTCGAGGGCCAATATGGGTCGAGGGATGATAACCAGGCCAATATGGAAATGCCCATGTATTAAACTATTTATTACATACTTCCGACATCTAGAAAAGAGATACCCATATTGGCCTGAGACGAAGTCGAGGCCCATATTGGCCCGGGCCAATATGGGCCTCGATATGGAAATGATCTTGTAGTAATCCAATAACCGGTTATTTTCCCGGGGTTTGAAAATATGGACAGTTTACTTCCGGTCATATTGGTCATACAAAAATGCCTTTATTTTAACTAAGTATGTAATTAGCCAAAATATTACCTGGACACGACCACATTATTATATAAATGAAATGTCTTGTAAAATCGTACAACAGTATGGCAAGCGACATTTATAAATAAATCTGACTTAAGTGTTGAAAGTGTAGATTGTTACCACAAAGTATGTAATAAATATATATACGTACAACAGCATGTGTACTGAAGCAATTTTATTAAGTGACGTATAACGTTATATATTGTGGTAGCTATGTAAAATATTTACTTGCCTCTTATTTTGTAATAATTAACGAGACAAAAGTTATTTGGTACATTACCCCCCCTCCCTTTTTTCCCACAATAGACAGATCATTTCCTGTTAGGTATTTATTTGGCCTGATTCATTAAATATAATGCAGTTCTGGTTTGAGGACACCCCCACCCCATGTTCGATGGCATGTAGTGCTTGCTGTGTGAGACATCATTCTGGCCTTTTTGTCTCGTACATGTATGGCAGTTAAAAGTCGTAATGAAATCTTGCTGAACAAAACGACGTCTGACATTCAAACGAAAAAGATAATGGTAGATGATTATGTTGTTTGGTGCAAAATTGTTAGTTTAATAATTTATGGAAGAAACGTGTGTTTTCGTCAATCCACCAATCTTGTTGGCGAAATCTCGCGGGGGGGGGGGTATTTTTCGCACCGATGGTTTATTTTCGGAAAAAATACGAAATACCCACACGTGTAGAAGATGTCCAAATGATAGCTCTATATTCTTTAAAGTAGAAGTCTTGGGAACAACATTAAGTTTAATTAAAATTTAGCAATGAACAATGTTTGTTGTGTTTCCCTTTTCTCCATATAAAATTGAATTTTCATGATACATGTATTTCAATAATGATTTTGAACTATATAACCGAATAAGACGCACCATTTAAATAGTTCGTTTGGCGTATGAAAATATATATAGAGTGAGACAAACAGCGGAGGTTGAAATGATTGTCATATAATTACAATTATCATTGAAAGACTGTTCAAGAACAAAAATACTACTTTACGTAAAACAATGTTAGCATTCCAAAATTATGACTGCTTAATTACACACCAGTAGAGAACTGCAGGTAAATCATTCTGTGTTATATATAGTATCTGCCTACTGCATTTGGATAGAAGTTTCTGATAATGTACTCATTTATTATAACTAATTATAAGAAGGAAGCGTGTGCGTTTCACAAACCACTTCTGAAGGTCCCGTTCTAACAAGCGGAAGCAAGTTGCAGACGAGAATTTCCAAAATGTCCAGCCGTCTTGTTCCGTTGGATCGCTATGATTGGGATTTTTTCGACAGACAGATGTCATTGTTTCCTTCATTCAGAAATGATTTTGACAAAGACTTTTTCAGTGGTGACTTTAAATCAGCAAGTATTGAAGATGAAATAGCAAAGATGAAAAGAGATATGTTCCAGTTGACTAGCGGTGAATCAACCTTAAAAGTTGACCAGCCATTCGTTGAAGATTTTACTGGGAATAAGAAGATGGCCTTACGTTTCGATTGCAGTAAATTCAATCCGGAAGAAATTCAAGTGAAAACGGTCGACAACAATCTTACTGTTCACGCTAAACACACAGAAGAGTCTCCCGGAAGAAAAGTATATCGTGAATTTACAAAATCATACACTCTTCCTCAAAATGTAGATCCTCTTTCGTTGAGGTCGAGTTTAACCAGAGACGGTTTCCTTCAAGTTGAAGCTCCAGCGCCGGCTAATTGTATTGCGAGGAAAGAAATTTTCATTCCAATTGAGAAAATGCTGAAGTAAAGATCACGGTCAACCATCAAAAGAACATTTTCTTATTCAAACATTGTTGTTAAATGCTTAAAGGACCATAACGGACTTTTTATTGCAAAATTTTCAAGTTGAATTCATATGTACGATTTCCAAAGAATGAACAAAGAACTGTGCAGTGGTATTTAAGAAAACAATGACTTTTGTGTTAATGTTTAAGTGTTGTACTGGAATTTGTTTCAAAGCTTCCTATAGTGAGTAGATAAAATTTGTAAAATTTGTGTTTCTTAAAAGTGAACGGAATAAAACAAAAGAAGCTACTGTAATTTTAATAATTTAAACATCGTCTTAGTTTTGATTTATTACAATTGTTCTTGCATGGTGTAAAACGAAATTCATGTTACTGTAACATTCATTTGAAACATATTCAACATGTCACGTTTTTTGGAATAACAATTATATGGTAGGGGTAAGTAAATGTCCCTTTAAAATCTTATAGAGAACAATCTGCCATCCAATCGTTACAGACCTCGACCGTGTTCGTCCATTTAAGAAGAAGACGTTTCTAAGTTGTGAAACTTGTGTCCTATCCGTTTATCATTGAACAATGAAATATGTTTAAAGTTAAGGAGAACAATCTGTTTTACAATCTCGCTACCTTCGACCAATTATGTTCCTCCATAAAACGAGAACACTCTTTCGTACAATCATTACTGACCTCCATCGATTCTGTTCCTCCATTTAACGAGAAATCGTTCCCGACCTTGACCGATGTTGTTCCTCCATTTAACGAGAAATCGTTCCCGACCTTGACCGATGTTGTTCCTCCATTTAACGAGAAATCGTTCTCAACATTGACCGATGTTGTTCCTCCATTTAACGAGAAATCGTTCCCGACCTTGACCGATGTTGCTCCTCCATTTAACAAGAAATCGTTCCCAACCTTGACCGATGTTGTTCCTCCGTTTAACGAGAAATTGTTCCCGACCTTGACCGATGTTGTTCCTCCATTTAACGAGAACAGCGGGTTCATCCGACTTTGGGCTATTAGTCTTACATACAGCTGTATGGTAGTAACAGTTTATCACATCTACCTATGCCAACAATCAGCGTCCACACTAAGTTTTCTGTTAACTCGATCTCCATCTTTATTAGTATACAGTCCCACAGGCGCTCGTGGCACGGAATTACCCCCCCCCCTTATTTTTTACTTTCTGTTTACATATTTATTTTCAATAAAATTTCTTTATTTCTTTAGTATTTCATCTCTTTCTACTTATTTTAACTTGTTCGTGTCCATATTCATACAATCTTATGTTAACAGCAACTTACATATTTCGACCCTATATATATAATGAATATGGACAAGAACAAGTTGAAATAAGGAAAAAGAGATGAAATAATAAAGAAATAAAGACATGTGATTGAAAATAAATATGTAAACAGAAAGTTAAAAAGGGGGGAGGGGTTGTAATTCCGTGCTACGAGCGCCTGTGTATAGGCCTAGCTTATTATTCTCCAGTTTAAAATAGATCGAGCACCGTAAAATAATTGAAAGTATTGTCTATAGATTTGGACAATTTGGTTGTCAAAATGAACTTCGCTGTTTTGTGTCTTACTGTTAAGTACATATATGTTCATCTGACAAATCAATATAAGGTATCTAAATTCTTAGATTTGTTTTCATCTCTGAGAAGACGAGTATTTTTTTTCTTCAAAATCTACAAAGGGCATATAGTGAAAAAGGGGTTGAGTGATCCATTAATTGCGTGAGTACCAATACTAATTAAAGCAATGATATAGCTGAAATACTGTTGTAAGTGGCATTAAACACCATACACCAACCAACCTGATTGAAACACGCAACCTTCAATAACAGCCTCGTTAAATAACAACGAGAAATTAAACACGCAACCTGCAATAACAGCCTCGTTAAATAACAACGAGAAATTAAACACGCAACCTTCAATAACAGCCTCGTTAAATAACAACGAGAAATTAAACACGCAACCTTCAATAACAGCCTCGTTAAATAACAACGAGAAATTAAACACGCAACCTTCAATAACAGCCTCGTTAAATAACAACGAGAAATTAAACACGCAACCTTCAATAACAGCCTCGTTAAATAACAACGAGAAATTAAACACGCAACCTTCAATAACAGCTTCGTTAAATAACAACGAGAAATTAATGTGCGTATGATGGAACGTAGAGACTTTGGCAACAAGTACACATATAATCAAAAAGTATTAGAAGCATAATAATAACAAATTTCTGAAATATGCATTAATTTGACGCTCTAGCATGCATCACACTGGGGAAAATATTATTTCATAATGATTTGTATTGTTTTAAGATAACTTAACCTTGATCTATAATACCTTAGCATTAAGTATCTTGGCAAACAGCCAAGTGCATGTGTTTTGTACGAGATAACATGGATATGATAGTCGATATGATTATTTGCGATGACAAAAACATCAATTGTTAGTATTATTACTAGCTTGTGAGGTAAATGTGCAAGATAAATCTGGTGTGTGGGGGGATGGGGGACGAGAGGGGGNCAGCCTCGTTAAATAACAACGAGAAATTAAACACGCAACCTTCAATAACAGCCTCGTTAAATAACAACGAGAAATTAATGTGCGTATGATGGAACGTACAGACTTTGGCAACAAGTACACATATAATCAAAAAGTACACATATAATCAAAAAGTATTAGAAGCATAATAATAACAAATTTCTGAAATATGCATTAATTTGACGCTCTAGCATGTATCACACTGGGGAAAATATTATTTCATAATGATTTGTATTGTTTTAAGATAACTTAACCTTGATCTATAATACCTTAGCATTAAGTATCTTGGCAAACAGCCAAGTGCATGTGTTTTGTACGAGATAACATGGATATGATAGTCGATATGATTAATTGCAATGATAAAAATATCAATTGTTAGTACGTTATTATTACTCGCCTGTGAGGTAAATGTGCAAGATAAATCTGGTGTGTGNTGTAAAATTCACCCCCTTTTTTCCCTTTTTTCTTGTTTAAATCAATGATCAACAATATTCCAGAATCAAACAAATGAATAAATATAACATAGCATCTTCCCTTTACATTGTCAAGATTCTATATTTATAAACTATTGTCCAAGATAAAACAACAATCATCTGCATCAATTTTCCCCGCGAAAAATGGATTAGTCTATTTAAAGTAGGGTCTTAGCCCTCTAATAAAAATAGTGTTCTATATTCGGTATAGCTTATTAGGATTAAACCATGCATAGGTTATAACATAACATGTTCAAAATATGTGCAAGAAGTGAAAAAAGTGTGTATTTTACATTAATCGATGGATTTCAGCAATTTATAACATCCTTTTTCACCCCACTGAAACACATATATGGGAAATTCGGAAATTCCAGCGTTTGAGGTGCTCAAAGGGTAAATTCTTGTAAACACCGGCCTCTTTCAATTAAATTTGAAAGATTTTTTTGTCATTGCAACCCCGTTCACAGTTGCCCAACAGGAGTCCACAGGTCGTCCACGTGTCACAGTTTAGAATAATCCTTCAGGTAATCCTTCAGGACCTTACAGTACCCCGTGACCCACATTAGCACGACTCACCAATATTTTCTGAATAATGTTGTTTTTAACAAGCAGTTATACACCGCAAAACATCAAAGCATCAAAACATCAAAGCATCAAAACATCAAAGCAAACACAAATCGTAAGACAACAAGACAACAACAAAACAGAATACAACAAGAAAAAGACAAAAGACAAAAAACAACAAACATTAAAACATAGCTTTATCTACAAATTCAAATTCTTTTATTGGCACAAACTCATCAACAGGATATGGTTATAGCCCAATTACATAATAAGATGAGATACAAGTTATACATATGATAATACATAAATATGTAAATAAATGAACATGAATAACTATTGTTATACAAATTATCTGCATGGAGTATGAATTACAGTAATAAAGATTTTCTTATTGCTAAACAATTTGAGATGAAAGAGGAAGTAAGTTTTGAAATGGGGTATGATTTGTTTTCGACACTTTGTCATAAAATTTTAGTCTGATTTGTTCAAATCTTTTGCATGTTACAACGATCAGAGTTCATAGAATTTATATGTACCTTGTCAAAAAATATATAATTAGTCATACGCGATTTAGAAACATGTAAAAAGCGATCATTTGGCGAGTTTTTCTGGATAGTTTCACCTCGAGTGCAAATAAGTTTCATTCTTCAAAATCGACCACACACTTATATTGTGTTTATCTTACAATGTCAAAAATTTCAAAACATCTGGAAAGATCAGTAAGCAAGTGTCATTCCAATAGTTTTCTCGGTACCGTTCGCTCTACATGAATCAGATACCAAGAGACTGTTAACGCACGACTAGAACAAAATGTGTGAACGTTTATTACTATAGTTAACGCTTATGACTGGCCGTCCTACTGACAATTAAATATTTTACTGCAATCAAAATGTTGACCACCGAACACATATTTCAATGGAAAGACAACTAAAATAACTTTAATTATAAACAGGTCGTTAATCGATAATTTGGTCCGATTTTTTATCAATCGAGGTCAAAGGTCCCCCTTCTGATGTTGTCTGAAAATCGTATTAAACAAATCCAGTTTGAAAAGCAACTGGAATATAACCCACATAACTGGAAGAGTATGTTCAATCAAGCAAAGGTTAAACAAATTCACCTCACGAGTTCTAGTAAATATAAAATGACGTTAAACGTCAACAAAAATGACGATTTTCAATCAGAATTATGGTCAAACCAATTTGTACTTTAAACATATTTATTGTCAAACAAATACAGACAATGGATCAGACACAAGTTATAAACTTACGAGGTCTTCTCCGTTATATATAAATAATTAATTAGACAATGTATTACAAAAACAGAACATTATTTCATTCATAATTATTTGAGAAAATGACATCGTATTGCAAGTGATTGATATTGAGTCGCTGCCGTCAGATGAGTTAAAAGTACATAAACATTAGACAAATCGTTTAGTGTCTAGTATGTATCTGTGAACAGTTGTGAAAAGTGAGCAGTTAACATCTTGTGCAAAATCTGAATTTCCATACAATATATTGTTAATGGATATATCTAACCCGAGATCTCTGATATTGTTCAACATAACATTTCTCTGATTAACAAATAATTTGCAGTGCAAGAAGTAGTGTTCATTGTTTTCCACATAATTGTTACAGTTACAGTAACAAGAATCGATCAGATTACATCTAAAAAGGTAATCTTTTAAGCTACTACAATTTTGCCTTAAACGAGTATGTAGAATACTTGCCAGACGTGAACCAAACGAAAAATATTTAGGAGGCTTTACTGGATTGTTGTAGTAAGTCTTTAATCTACATTTGAGTATGCAATTACTATGTGAATCTCTGATATATTGGGGTAAATTATTCCAGAGATGAATAGTGGCTGGAAAAAATGAATTTTGATATAGGGTAAGACGACACCGTGGAATAGTGAAATTATTTGAATTTCGTAAATTGTAGTTGTTTGCCTGGTTGACAGTCCGCGGCAGTAAATCACTTAAATAACCGGGGGTATCACCCTTGACTATATTATAAAAAAGTGACAACTTCCTGATTTTGCGTCTGGTATTAAGTTTCTCCCACCCGGTTTCTGCATATAAAGAAGACACACTTGCATAAGCCGTCAGACCTGTGACGATTCTAGCAGCTTCAAGTTGAAGTTGCTCAAGTCTGACGGCATTGGCAACTGTACAACTATCCCCAACTTCACAAGAATATTCAAGAAGTGGCCTAATGAAGGTCATGTAAATGTTTTCTAAAAAGTGTCTAGACACCTTAAATTTGATCTTACGCAGAACGGCTATCTGTCTGGATGCTTTGACAACAACATTATTAATATGTTTAGACCATTTACCATCAGCACTGAGAGTAACACCAAGATGTTTGTGAGCATCAACAGGTTTGATTTTAATATTATCTGTATAGAAGTATAAATCAACTGGAGAGGGCCTGGTACTGAAGTACATTATTTCTGTTTTTTCGGGATTTAGTTTGACTAGCCATTGTTTCGCCCAATTCGTAATATTATTTAAATCAATGTTAACCATAGAACGCAGATGATTAATTTCGAATGATCTTTCGCCAACGGACGTATCATCAGCAAACAATCTACACAATCCAAGCATATCGTCGGCAATGTCATTAATAAATATCAAAAACAATAGAGGACCAAGGATTGACCCTTGGGGGACTACAGCTTTTAAATTACCTTTCAATGAGATGGTGTCTTTGATAATAACTTGTTCTCTGTTCGAGATGTAACTCTCTACCCACCGGAGAAGATTACCTTTAATGTCATACCGTTCTAATTTTAGCAGTAAGCCCCTTAACCAAACTCGGTCAAAGGCCTTACTGACATCACAAAATATTAAACAGATCAATTCTTGATTATTAAGGGATTGCGTAATTTCGTGTGTAAGTTCGATTAGTTGGTGTGACTTGGAGTGACCAGGTATGAATCCTGACTGGAATTTATAAATAAGGGCGTTATCAATCAGGAAGTTGAATATATATTTGTATACTACTTTTTCAAAAATTTGCTAACAGTACAAAGTAGTGCAATAGGTCTATAATTGGATACCAATGATTTATCTCCAGTTTTAAATATTGGGATGACGTGGGCTAACTTCCAGTCCTTAGGGAATTTACGTTCTTGGAGAGATTTATTGAACAGTAGACAAAGTGGGTGTGCAACCTCGTGCATTACTTCCTTGAGCATGCGATTGCTAATACGATCAGGACCTACAACTTTATTCGTGCTAAGTAATGATATTACATCAACTATCTCCT
This sequence comes from Gigantidas platifrons, assembly GCA_002080005.1. Lineage (NCBI taxonomy): Eukaryota > Metazoa > Mollusca > Bivalvia > Mytilida > Modiolidae > Gigantidas > Gigantidas platifrons. The sequence continues at coordinate 221,067 of MJUT01011634.1, forward strand.
GATGTTGGATATTGATGTCAGTAAGTGTATTCCGTCCTCTGTCGTCAAAATCGGGTAAATCGGTATGTTCGTCATGAAGGTCTGATATAGAACAGAAATAATTGTTTAAACTATTACATTTGTCAATGTTGTCAAATGAACTAGGGGAGATTTCGTGTGGCTGTCGTAGGGGTGGTAGGTCCGAACAGTTACATTCACCTTTGATAAGCATTTTAATGGTCTTCCAGTATTGTTTGCTGTTAACATTTGTAAGGTCAGATAGTGTTTCGTTTATACTTACATAAAATTCAATTTTTGCTGATTTCTTTAAATTGTTTACCGAGTTGCGCTGATCCTTATACTTACGTTCATTAAATATGGATTTGTTTTGAATGAATTTCTTCCGTAAACGGTCAAACCAATAACAGTTAAACAATTTGATATCAGCAAAAATATATACATCTACAACTGTGGATATGTCAGTATAACAACCTGACTCCAACTGACATACCCAAAGTAGTACAGAATATGTATAGCATGGAATGATATCAACTCATTGGTATGACATGCTTCTCACAACCTAAGTAAGAAGAGTTTGAAGATACCAAAGTGGTAATCAAACTTTTTATAGATCCAATAAACATTGCTGCCAAGTTTGGTTCCAAGAAGAGTTTGAAGATAACAAAGGTGTAATCAGAATCCGTATATCGAAGAAGAACAGACAACACAATGGCCAAAAGAAAAAGTACAAAAGGACAACGATCTACAAAACATACATATAAAGCTAAAGATCGAGTAACACGAACCCCACTAAAAACCGGGGGTGAACTCAGATGCTCTGGAAGAGTAAGTAGTCCCTGCTCCACTATTGGCACCCATCGTGTTAATTTAGTTACAAACCGGGGGTGAACTCAGATGCTCTGGAAGAGTAAGTAGTCCCTGCTCCACTATTGGCACCCATCGTGTTAATCTAGTTACAAACCGGGGGTGAACTCAGATGCTCTGGAAGAGTAAGTAGTCCCTGCTCCACTATTGGCACCCATCGTGTTAATCTAGTTACAAACCGGGGGTGAACTCAGATGCTCTGGAAGAGTAAGTAGTCCCTGCTCCACTATTGGCACCCATCGTGTTAATCTAGTTACAAACCCCACGAATAAGGAATGGACCGGAAAGTGCTTACGACAAGTGGAACATATGCAGGTGCTTCTGGAATGTTGCTACATATGAATGGAAAGTTCGCAATGGGGCAATTTAAATCATCTCCTTTGTCGTAAAGGTTTCGTTCTTAACCGCTCCTGAATGTCAAGTTCGAGGTGTAGGTCAAGGTATGAAACAGACCTATCTGTATCTGTAGTATCCTTTATTTCAAGCTCAATGGGATAGATGCCATTTTTTTTTATTAATTTATTTTTTGACTGTCTTATGAAAGGTTTGAAGATATCAAAGTGGTAATCAGAATCCGTAAATCGAAGAAGGACATACAGCACAATGGCCTAAAGAAAAGGGACAAAAGTACAAATGACGATCTACAAAACATTACACATTAAACAAAAAACAGGGGAAACTCATGTTCTCGGGAATGGTAAACAGTTCCTGTTCCACTAATGGCACCCGTCGTGTTAATCTAGTTACAAACCCGGTGATAAGTCATGAATGATGAAAGGACCGGGAAGTGTTTACGACAAGTGGAACATATCCGTGGTCATCCGTGACACATATATTCCGTAACGGTTAACCAAGTCATGGTGGCGACCGTAAAACTGTCGAAGTGATGATTTCAATTTAAGCAATAGGAACCCTTGGTTCAGTAGCTTCCTTGCTAGCAGCAACCCTCTATCAATGAAATCCTGATAGAAACCACAAGCTCAACTAATATATACTCCATATGCAGGCGCTACAGGAATGTTAATTGCTACATGTATATTATATATACCATTTATTAGGAACTAACCCATATAAGTGTGACAGAGTGTATTTGTATCATAGTAAGAGTTTTATTTCATAATTATGTATTCAGTAATTAATAACTTCACGTCACGTATATGTCTTAAATAATATATTTCAACTTTATATGATTACTTTTATATATTATATTAATATATTATTAAATGAGCTATAATTATCGATCTCATTAAAACTACTCTAGTACATTGTATGTCATACTAAATCAACCACACTTAGATATCCCAGTTTTTGTAGTATACAGACGAGAAGATGGTACCGGTAAAAACAAAACACTACATTGGAACTTACTTTTACCGGTAGGCCATTTACCAAACAGAGACTAGATAAGAGTAAACATTCCAGATTATAGTGATGAAGATCAAACGGAGGAGGAATATTTCTCACTTTTGAGACAGACCAGTTCCTATTTTTAGCGATGTGAGATTGTCTTATCTTGCACTAGTGCAAGACAAAAAAATCACGTGCGTTTTACCGGCAAATACATGCTGTACAGTTTATGTCAACTGCCCCCAGTTCTCCATGCTTCACCAATAAAACCACGATTCTATTACATAAGTATTTTTAAATTAATGTATGTATACTATTCTGCTAGCTAATAATTAAACTATCGTGCACCTTTCATGTTTCACGGTGTATGACTTTCAAGTCAATGTTTGTTTACTTTGAGTAAATAATAGAGTGCTCTCCCTTGTTAGTAACTAACGTACCTCCCTTTGACCAAATTCAAATATTTTTTCACAGCCACAGGTGTAGTGTTGAGTTACATTCAGTGGCGTAGCTACGCAGAGGCACGGAAGCACGTGCTTCCACATCATTTTGACAACAACAACAAAAAAAGAGAGAGAGAGAGAGAGAGAGAGAGAGGACGACAACAGAACAGAGAACAAATATAGATATAGAAGAATCGTGTGTATACAGTTTGTGTATTGTTAGTGTGTTATTTTTTTACGTCGTGGAAAAGTACGTTAAACAATATTCACGTTATAGTATGCCGTTTTAATTTAGCTCCGGAACTGATACTACTCTACTCCGGCCCCTTAAGGTTTTTGTTTACATTGAGTGATGAAACTGAGTCATTCTCTATCCAGAGTTGTCGTTCCTGCTACGCTACACAACATCTCTGTCAACGCTCATTTTACAAGATTCTTGTAAAATGTAGAAACAGTAAAAAAAATCTATTTAAAATTGTTTTAATTATTGTAAATATAAATAAAGATGAAAATAAATCACTCATTTCAAATCAATTCTCTCCTCTCTTAAAAATTGATTTTCACCCCACTTCTTGGAGAACTATTTTGCGGAGGTAAAAATTAAAAAATTAAAAACAATCACAAATCATTTTAAAGAGAGAATTGATTTAAAATGAGTGATTTATTTTCATCTTTATTGATATGTACAATAATTAAAAGAATTTTAAGTACATTTTTTTACTGTTTCTAAATTTTACAAAAATCTTGTAAATTGGGCGTTGACAGAGATGTTGTATATCGTAGCAGGAACGACAACTCTGGATAGAGAATGGAAACTGAGTGACTGAACAACAATGCAAAGAAAGATAAGTTCCTTTTTCGAACCGAAAGCAGGCCCTTCGGCTTCTGAAAATTCAAGCCCGGAAAAAGTGGAGAGCGTCATAGAAGGTGTTCCAAGCCCGTCAGATTGCGTACCTAGATGTTGCCAAATTGTCGCAGGATGATCTCCAAAGTGATGCAGTTAAACTTCAGTTGTTATCCCAAATGTGGGATAAAGCTGCCCAGTTTAAATTCCCATTCAGGTACATTGATCTTTAAATAAGACGTATTGATCAATAGGGTTAAATTCGCAGGGAAGGGGATTATAAAATTAAAAACAAAGAAATCAAATTAACACATAGAACTATTAATAAAAGGTTTCAGTGAGTGCATCCAGACCTGTGTAACAAATTGATATCATAACTGTCGATAAACTTACACACAGATTCTATTAATATCATAGAGTGCATTAAATTATACACGAAGGTGCTCTCCATATGGACACTAATAATGTCTGAATTTCTTTAAGAGTCAGTCTAAACAAACTGATCTCTCAAATAGAGAAAAAATTAATATAAACCTTCTAGATCTAGAAGAATTTATTAAAGAAAATATAGTTGACAATTTCAAAATTATCCAATTCCAGCTACATAAGTTTTATAAAACTCTGAGAAAAACTATGACTAAATGATTCTGACAACATTACTGGGTGTCCGTATCCTTTGATAGAAATTCAAATCTGCTATTTTTGTCTCATATACTGACGTATCACCGGCTTCGACTACTGGATATAATATGACGGGTGTCGTATGCAGAGCAGGACATGCTCATCATTTCGGTGCACCTAATATAAACTCGCAGTTTTATAGGAGTTTGCGGATATCCAAGTTTTAGTATAGTGTTGTTTCCTTATATTTTTTGCTGTTTGTGCTTGTCCCGCCTACTGTTTATACAAACTTGACTAATGCCTTTGTCGGATGCATAGCTACCTTTTACTTAGATATTCCTCTCTCTCATAAATGGAAGTTCCTGTTTGGATGTTTTGTCACAAACGAGTTCTATGCTTAAACTCATAAGACAGTAACTGTTGCAAATTTCCTTTGAATATTGTGGTACGATTTTTACGTAAAATGGAAACCCAAAAAGTACAAAATATAACGTAGATTTCGTCAAAAACAAATAGATATCATTGTACTCTGTAAACATTACAACGTCATGGATTATTTGTTAGAATGACGACATGGATTGTAGAAATAATTACCTGCGTCGCCAACGGCGATAGCAGGTCTAGGAACCGCTCCACTCCGTCCGTCCGTCTGTCCGTTCGTCCGTCCGCAACAGCAACAAGTCTAGTGGTCTTCCCGCTCCGTCTGTTCGTCCGTTCACAACACTTACGGTTACATAATTTGTGTAATCTTAAACTCCAATAATTCTCATTCCTCATTATTCAAACTTTGCACAATTACTGTACACATATCGAATTTGTGCACTTTATATTTTCATCATATTTGATGGCGATTTAGGTCCAGGCTCGACTTTGATTGCATTTGTACTTTCGACCGGCTATATATTCTCTTCGTAACATGAAAATATGACACGTTTTTTTTTTTAGTTTGAAGCAAAACTTTTGAACTT
>MJUT01011635.1:80979-91335 GCA_002080005.1 Gigantidas platifrons
TCGACCCAGTGATAGTAACACTGACTACTGGGCGGATGATACCCCCGGGGACTAATACTCCACCAGCAGAGGTATCGACCCAGTGATAGTAACACTGACTACTGGGCGGATGATACCCCCGGGGACTAATACTCCACCAGCAGAGGTATCGACCCAGTGATAGTAACACTGACTACTGGGCGGATGATACCCCCGGGGACTAATACTCCACCAGCAGAGGTATCGACCCCCTGATAGTAATAAAAACGTATACTATCGAATTTAGTGCGCACGACACGTGTCTGGAAAAATATCACTCAGAATCAAGCTTGAAAGACAAATTACTTTAAAAGTCTTGATGAACAAGTAAACCGAAGGTCGTAAAGAGGATTTCTGAAGCCATGGCAACATCGCATGACTTAAAGTGAATGAAATATAATAATATTAGTTATAATATACATGACTATATAGACTAATTTAATGGGATATAGTCAGAGACTTGCTAGGGTCTGTAGTTTTTTTTCGGGTCCTCCGGTTTCCTCCATCAATAAAACTGACCGCCACGAAATAACTGAAATATTTTTGAAAGTGGCGTTAAACACCATAACTATAACACAATGTTTGTAGATATACACTTTATCGGGAATTATTGGTTAGATACAGTAATATAATCTACTTTTCCCGTCCCATTTACAACGGAATATAAATAGGTGAATCAGACATGGCACGACTTACCAGGGTTCACGGTTATGGTTATGGTGTTTAACCTCACTTTCAACAATATTTCAGTCATATCGTAGCGGACAGTTTGATTGGTGGTGGAAACCGGAGAAAATCACCGACCTGTCGCAAGTCACTGACAAACGTTATCACATAATGTTGTATCGAGTACACCTCGCCATGAACGGTGTTCAAACTCATCGTTTGTGGTGATAAGCACTGATTGCATAGGTAGTTGTAAATCCAACTACCATACGACCACGATGACGATAGTCATCACCACTGACCATATAGACGACAACTTATAGTGACTGGTTAAGAAGAGTTTGAAGATACCAAAGAAGTAATCAGAATCCGTATATCAACATATATATAAAAGACAACACAGTGGCCAACAGGACAAACAACGATCTACAAAACATACTCATAAAACTAAAGATCGAGTAACACGAACCCCACTAAAAACCGGGGATGGATTCAGATGCTCCGAAAGGGTAAGTAGTACCTGCTTTACTAGTGGCACCCGTCATGTTTTTTTGTTTTTTTCCCATCATAATACAATTTATTTATTCAAAATCTCCTGTTTACAATAACCTTGATGCCGCAGGAGCGCACATTAAGGGTCCCTGTTTTACATTAATTTCACTTGTCCATTGGTAGCAAGTGAAAAGAAAAAAAAAGTCCACTTAAACCTATTTCATATTCATTTGCTTTTACATTTAATCATAATATACACAATTAGACGATACAATTATTACCATTCATTAGCTATATGTTCATAAATAATAAATAATCATATGTTATTCCGAATAAGTTCTAATTTGTTTTTATCAATTTCATTAATATGAGAATTTTGTAATGTGCATTGTAAATGTTTTTCAAAATTATTTTTCCAAGTGTTAAAAATTGTTTGATTTCCAATTCGGGATTGGTTATATTTCACCTTGTTACGTATTTTCCATATTTCCCACTTCGAAATAAATATTACGGTATTAAAAATGACATCTAAATCATCACCCTCATATAGCCCTAACATAATATTTGATTCATTGATTTCTATATTATATATTAATCCAGATCTGTTAAAAATCGCTTCTATTTCTTTAATAATTTTCTTCACAGAAGGACATTTAAAAAATAGATGCTGGATCGTTTCATCGTTGTCTCTTATTTGACAGAGGTGGCACTTTCCATTTGATAAATTCATTTTTTTCAATCTATGTTCTGTATAATTTATATTATGGAGACATTTCCTTTGGAATTCTTTGACCTTGTTAGTTGCTTTGATTTTCTTTAATTTTGTCCAAATTTGTGTCGTGTTAATCCGGTGACAAGTCGTGAATAAGGAAAGGACTGGGTTAAGAGTGGTCGTTGCCGGTCCGTTGCAAGGCACAATTTCCCGACCCAATCTTTTATATCCTGTGGCACATTCAATCCACATTACCACACATAGGCTCATCCACATGCCACTTTTTTGCATGATTACCTCTCTTTGTAAACCCTCTTCTCGTTGTGAATAAAGATTAAATTCGGTTCATTGTACTGGTAGTGAAACAACAATCATCCAATCGGGAAACTTCCAACAAATAGACCTTTACACTAAATAGTAGATCCGTCCGTCTTGACATCGTCCGTCTTGACATCGGATATCTTAAATGGCTTAAATCAGGATCGATGATTTTGCGTATATGTATGCCTAATGTAACCTTTTTTAATTGAGTCAAAATTAGCATTTACAGATATATCATAGAGAGGACACGCTACCAAAGAAAAATTTGATGTGAAGATGCCTGATCGGTGTGTTCGTATGGTATAAAACAACATAAGTGGTGCAATGATTGATGAAGGGTGCGAGCCCTGGTCCGGTCAAAGCAACGATGTGTAAAATTAGTATGTTTTTGCTCTCCACTAAGAAAGCAGCATTATGGAGTAAGAAAACGGATTGACTCATTATGTGGATAGTTTGTTGACGGATTGACTCAGTATGTGGATAGTTTGTTGACGGATTGACTCAGTATGTGGATAGTTTGTTGACGGATTGACTCATTATGTGGATAGTTTGTCCAAGTGGAGCAACACATCTACCCAGGGAATGTTGCTAAAACTATACACATTCAACAAATCGTGTTGGTCTGGTACAAAGCAGACATCAACATCATCTCATTGAATGTAACTTGTTCTGGTCATTATTATATCGATATTGGGGCCGTCGTGGTCGTGGATTTTCAACTGCCTGCCTGTCCCAATTAGTGTATCACCACCGACGTTGTGAGTTCGAACCCCGTTCATGGTGAGGTGTACTCGATACAACATTATGTGATGAAGTGTGTCAGTGACTTGCGACAGGTCGGTGTGGTTTTCTTCGGGTATTCCGGTTTCCTCCACCAATAGAACTGACTGCCGCGATATATATCTGAAATTTTGTTGAAAGTGGCATTCAACACCATAAACCAAACCAAACTATTCCGCTGAAAAATTGCTTATACTTTCTTTTCATAACAACACCCCAAAACAAGCATATTGTTATTCTGAAATTTCTATGAATTCGCATTACATATATTTGAAAGTTGTGGAAAATTACAAGAAATAAAACATTTTTTTATTATAAAATATATTTTCATGACTATATTAACATAATTATTATGATATGTGGTTTGAATATTACTATAATATGTTATAAACAAGTAGGAATGGAATATCACGGAACAACACTAAAATGTGAAATATTTCATTGTAAGGAATGTATATTTATAATATTTTAACAACAAAATAGTACTCCAATATAAATATTTTTTTTCATAGCACTCTTAACTCAAGAAAATTGAAATTAAGTTAAATCAGCTTTTGATCAAGGTATTATGGGGGGGGGGTATCATTCTCTACAAAAATCTTGCTCTAAAACAAGCAATATCACATTGTCGAAGCAGTTCCAATAATAAGTAGGAATTATCCTGAACTGAGAGTCTGTCCTGAATATAGCTGAAAAATTGCTCGCTGGACGTTAAACATCAATCAATCAATGAACTGAGAGTGAATGAAACCAAACATTACACCTTAGCAACAAAGCACAATGCAACACTATTAACACATGTACTTCTTCAACATAATACATCTATTACAGAAAAGAGGTATCCGTATCCTGACTGTGGCTGTTGTGGTCGTGATATTATGGAAGTTGGTATTCAGATTACCTTTGCAATCAGTGCCTATCACTGGGTATTCTGGTTTCCTCCACCAATAAAACTGACCGCCACGATATAACTGAAATGTTGTTGAAAGTGGCGTTAAATACAATAACCAAAACCGTATAATGTATGATATACCAGTTGTGTACATGTACATGTTTTTGTTTTCAATTATAGCATAGGGTTATGGCAAGAATATTTATATAATAATGTGGTCTTGTCCAGGTAATATGCCAAAATATTACCCAGGTCTGAGAGACATCAGACCTGGACAATATTTTGGCATATTACCTGGACAAGACCACATTAATATCATTATTATACACTTCTGTACAGTTAAATGGGTCTTGTGTGAACGGTATCCTTGCCCGGAATTTTAACTGTACAGAAGTGTTTGCAAAACTGACGGGTTTCCACCCAATGAATGTATGCTAACAATTAAGTCTGATATGTGGGCCCTTCGGTGAACCACTTGGCTTTGTTAGTTTTCCTTTTTTTAATTGTACAACTGCATAAACCTACTTCGAGGCGATGTTCACGTATCCGTGGGTGTGACGTAGCAAACCACCCGTGAGTAGTACATGTACTTTAAATCGCTGAGAGCACCATTTTGAAGTGTTGATGACGTCATTATTTGAAGCGATAAATATTGCACTAGTGGTAATATCGGTAATATTGCACGCTACTATTTTATTATATTCTACATTAAATATTATACTGCTATGCAATATTCGGTTATATATTTTATAGAAAAAAAATTATCATATTGTCAGTTAACGACATTATAATTAAAAGTGAACATAATCCGTCACAATTTCCACTGAAATGATCAACCTATGACTCATGATATAATGTCCATTAAAATTTGGAATACAAGAATGGAAATTACGCCTGATAGTTAGATTCTGAAGCATCAGAACAGAAAATATCTCTGAGCAAGAGCCAGTCTCTGGGCAGGAGGACATGTTAGATGAATCTGTTTGTCTTTATTATCTTCATCTGTAATGTGAACTTTGTAAGACATTGGATCCACTGTAAAAAGAAACAAAATGGAGATAAATTTATCACAACCTAATTATCCTGTTTTGCATCCATAGTATGGGGATTGTCATGTGTTTGAAACGATAAATAAACATTAATTACCTATCACCACTTAAGTTGTGAGTTCGAACTCCGATTTCCTCCACCAATAAAACTGACAGCCACGATATAACTGAGCTATGATTGAAAGTGGTGTTAAACACCATAAAGTCAAAACTCATATATTTCTATTGTACAATTATTGGTCCGTTCGACTCCGAAATAACGAACTTTAACTGTACATGATTTACTCCCATTAACTGCATACCACTGCATTCATGAAATTAGTGTATGCTCAGAAAAACCTAAGTATGTCTAAGGCACCAAATATGTAATTATTATTAAAACTAAGGTCATTGGCCGTATGTACAGTAAAGGGCAGAGATGACAGAGGTTAGCTATACATAGGGAGATTGACACTAGTTATAATTACATTGTTTACAACAGATGGTCAGGAAATTGCAAATTACTGTTCTATATTTAAAAAAAAAGTTATATACACTCTCCATTTAACCTTTAAAACTGATGACCAGATTGATGGTATCCTAACTTTCCCATCGCGACGTTTCTAACATATAAAAAAAAATTAAAAAGGAACTAATCAAACATCATAACTGACCCTGCCTTCTACACTAGATTTTCCCGATAGATCTGGTCAAGTTTTATTGCCTCAGCGACTTTTCCATTAATGAAAAAAAAAAGGTAACATCATTCGGTCAGGACGGACCAATATTTAAAGATTAAATTTATGGTTGGGTTAATTAATGAAAAATCCTTTTACGTTTCCCACGATATTTTTTTTTTGCATTTCGTACAATAAGAGACCATAATTTAGCCAACCTTTCAAAACCATTAACCTGACCAAATTTGGCTCCAAATAGTTAAGTGGTTTCGGAGAATAAAACGACAATAGCGATGGATGACATTGAGTGATAATTATCTGTCAGGGCCGCATTATGATTTTTTCGGTACCCCTAGGCTAATGAAATCAGACAGAGCTACCCTATAACTCGCCTGCACCCATCTTGAATATTTTCTATTCGTGATATATTTTTGCGACATTTACATAGTTTGAGGCCCCTAAGCTTGTGGATCCTTAGGATGCATCCTAGACTAGCTCATAGATGTAGATGTAGATGAAGTAAAATTTACCATTGTAGACTATATGTACTTTAAACATATTTTATTGTCATACAAAACAAGAAGACAAATGGATAAGACACAAGATGTAAACTTATGAAGTCTTCTCCGGTACATATATAAACATTAGCTATGACAATATATTACAAATATAGATAATATGAATAACTACTACAGCAAAAATTGAAGATAACATAACAGGACAAAAACAGTTCTATTGGTTGGAATATAAGAGTAATTTTTGTATAATATTTATCTTTAAACACAAATATGGAAACGTATATACACGGTCATTGTCGTCTGATGTATATTCAATATATAAATTTACTAGACAAATCTTTTAGAGTTAACAATGTATTTTGGACGAGCAAGAACAGTTTAGAGTTTTTCTCGTTTTCAAAAGAGGCATTTCCAAATAATATATTTTCGATGCTTATATCAAAACCCAAATTACTCATGCCACGGAATAGTTGTATTCTGTGTTAAGTATATATATTACATTTTAAAAAGAAATGGTCCACAGACTCGATGTAATTTCCACAATCACAATTACTAGAGGCAATTAAATTACATCTGAATAGATCACATTTGAGGCTACTACATTATTGACGTAAGCGAGCATGTAATATATTAGCAATTCTAATACCAGTAGAAAAATATAATGGTGGTTTGTCAGGTATACCATAAACTTTTCGTATTTCGTTTTTAAACATTTGTTGGCAAGGAGAATTTCTCAAGTCTGTTGGCAGATTGTTCCAGAGTCTAATAGTACTTGGGGAAAAAGAATTTTGATATAAACTAAGTCTTCCTGGGGGAATTGTGCAGTTTTTAGAGTTTCGTAAGTTATAATTATTGGTTTGACCCACGTAGTAAGTAATAAATCTTGAAGATAATTAGGTGATTGGCCACTGACTATGTTATAGAATAATGAGTTTATTTTTTTCAAGCCGTTCTGAGTCGGCGAGAGTACAATTATCGAAAAACTCTCCTGCATATTCTAAAACAAGGATGCATAAAAGTTAAATACATAGAATATTTATGCCTATCGTTCCGGAGCACCTGAGTTAACCCCCCGATTTTTAGTGGTGTTCGTGTTACTCGATCTTTAGTTTTATGTGTATGTTTTGTAGATCGTTGTTAGTCCTTTGGTTTTTAGTGGGGTTCCTGTTACCCGATCTTTAGTTTTATGTGTATGTTTTGTAGATCGTTGTTTGTCCTTTAGTTTTTAGTGGGGTTCGTGTTACTCGATCTTTAGTTTTATGTGTATGTTTTGTAGATCGTTGTTTGTACTTTAGTTTTTAGTAGGGTTTGTGCTACTCGATCTTTAGTTTTCTGTGTATGTTTTGTAGATCGTTGTTTGTCCTTTTGTACTTTTTCTTTTGGTTGTAGTGTTGTCTGTTCTTCTTTGATTTCCGGTCTCTGATTACCCCTTTGTTATCTTCAAACTCTTCTTACATTAAAATCATCTGTCCCTTCGACTTCAACAGAACAAGTGTAGAAACATTGCTTACCTATAGTCATTAGAAGGTATGTATAGGCTATCCCTATTTATCTGAACTCATTGGAAGATAATCACTGGTTTGTTATTATTATATTATATTATAATCCTGAATTCGCTGGTAGGGTATTATAATGTGTAACAATTTACCTGTAATGGCTGGGAGGTTATTATAATGTGTAACAATTTACCTGTAATGGCTGGGAGGTTATCATAATGTGTAACAATTTACCTGTAATGGCTGGGAGGTTATTATAATGTGTAACAATTTACCTTTAATGGCTGGGAGGTTATTATAATGTGTAACAATTTACCTGTAATGGCTGGGAGGTTATTATAATGTGTAACAATTTACCTGTAATGGTTGGGAGTTTATTATAATGTGTAACAATTTACCTGTAATGGCTGGGAGGTTATTATAATGTGTAACAATTTACCTGTAATGGCTGGGAGGTTATTATAATGGGAAACAATTTACCAGTAATGGCTGGAAGGTTATTATAATGTATAACCATTTACCTGTAATCGGTGGCAGGTTATTATAATGTTAAACACTTTACCTGTAATCTTTGGCAAATAGTTATTCAGTATCATATCTTCCTTGGTAATTGTCCTAATGTTCTTCACAGCCTCACATCTCTTGCTCAAACCATACCCTTGTGCTATCCCTTTCTCTAATGATGCCTAGTAACAAAATATTAGTAAATAATAAACAACGTATAATGGTCACATCACATATGAAAATTCACATCGTTGTTTTCTCGAAAGTATAAAAATAAAAGTAAAAATTAGTATGATTTCATAATTTTATGTGGTTTACCAATTTACATGGTTGCTAGTGTGTGGTATGAAAACAAGAAATTTCGTACTCAAACAATATTTGTCATCATACATACAAATGTATGTATAGACTTCCAGGAGAGCCCATAAAAATGGGCACGATATAATTAACAATGTACACACAAAAACCAATATATGGTTAGATCATTTTTCCGTGAATTGTATTTGCTCTAATTGGTGATCAATGAATTTATGTATCCACAAAATGTGGTGTTTAAGACTATAAGTGACCTGACAGTTTGTTAATATGAAGCCATTGAATGTACAGGATGACATCATCAGTACCAATAGACATTATACTCCTTGGTGTTTATTTTAAAATTTTTCTCTTTTTAATTAGTTTTTATTACGTTTCTATAGTTAGCATGTAAAAATATTATAAGTTTATGAAGCACAATTTACATCAATTTACTGGAATTGAAACTTTTTTCTCACTTTTTTAATTAAGGAAAATTATACAAAATCATATCAAATTCTTCTACAAGTAAGTGTGCTTTTGATTGAGGTACAAAGGTATTTAGCTTGTTCATTTAGAACAGTGTAGAAAGATTCAAGTGTATGACCATTTGTAAGCTATAGAAGCAATTGTTTATTTTGAATATAAATTACTTACTTTTGAGACAAAGGCAACTGAATGTTGTCCTACTGATTTACCATAAGCACCAAACATTTTCCTCTGTTTAACAGGCTCTGGGGTAGGGATGGATGCATTTGGCATGCCTAAATATAGTAAATCTCTAATTTATTACCTTCATTTACATTATTACTTTGCAGTGACAATTTCAGCTCTACGTTTTTCGAGGTTTTTACTGACCTTTACCTGAGTAACACTATACCTACCACATGCAGAGCAGTGCCTGTTTAACTGATTACTCTTCAGGGACTCGTTTCACAAAAGGTCGTAAATCGTACGATTACCGACTTATCTTACGGCCACTTACCGACTAAGTTTGCGACCGTTTCACAAAACTTGTCGGAATGTTTTTACGATTTCCGATTTACGACTTGTGGTTAGACGTCTTCTTTGTGCGGAGGTACGAAAATCGATCACCTATCAGATAAATTCATATTCGTTCAAACAAAATATTAAATATTAAATATAGTTATTTTATTGGTCCATGTAGATACAAAATATTAAATATAGTTATTTTATTGGTCTTTGTAGATACAAATCACGCCACACCCTAAGAAAGTAGAAGACGGCAGTTTCAAAATGAAAACTGCTTTCTCAGAGAATGCTCCGCGGTGGAATGAGAAAATATCCGCTTTGATAAGGCTGATGACAGAAAAGTCTACAATAATAAAGAGAAAGTTCACTCCATCCCTCACCAGCAAGGATACACATATTTCCCAATGACTGTCATTGGCGATTTTTGCAAAATTCTAGTCCGCCCACATTTTTTGGAGCCCTTTGCCCATATCAGGCATCATATATTTAACCTTTTAAATAATATCATAACTTAGGTCAGATTTAGTTATGATTTATCTAAAAAAGACATTTCATAGCGGATTCAAATGACACTTTTCACATGTTTAAATATACATGTACATTTGTACATATGCATGTATTTAGCACCAGTTAATTTACATCACTCTGTCTCTGAATAAAATTGATTACAGGTCTTTTATATATGGCAAAATGTTGATTTGAACAAAATAGCTATAGCTATAGCATATAAGCAATTTTCCCCCTATATCAATAGGTTTCAAAAATTGAAACCACCATTTTGGGTCATAACGCAGAGCCAATTTTAATACTTAGTGAATACATGTAGTTATTTGCTTCACGTAACTTTTAGTCGAGACGCATATACTTGACGGGTACTATTCATATGCAGCAAGAACTGGGGGCGGAAAAAAATACGTTGTTTTCCCCTATATTTGGAGGAAACATATATGTTGTGCCCCCCCCCC
>MJUT01011635.1:146045-157274 GCA_002080005.1 Gigantidas platifrons
GATCTTGGCTATCTTGTTTAGACACTTATAACTTTAGTAGATCTTGGCTATCTTGTTTAGACACTTATAACTTTAGTCGATCTTGGCTATCTTGTGTAGACACTTATAACTTTAGTCGATCTTGGCTATCTTGTTTAGACACTTATAACTTTAGTCGATCTTGGCTATCTTGTTTAGACACTTATAACTTTAGTCGATCTTGGCTATCTTGTTTAGATACTTTTGTTTACTTACTCCCAAATGTTTTTTTTTATATTATTTGGCGTTTCAGTCATTTCACTTTGATTATACCTGATGAAGGTTATTCTATAAACGATTCATGCACACTAAATTATATATCTATATTTATGTTCGCCCTTTGCATATTTTAAAAATATATTACTGAACATCGACTAACATAATAAAATGTTTGATCACCCACAGTGAATTATGTAACAGTCTTAGAGGAAAATAAATACACACATTTAAGCATTAATTATTTCGGATAGAAAATTACAATGTGGCGTTGATATTTTATATTTGTAAATACTACCTTGTTTGTTTGTTTGATGGTGCTTTACGCCATTTTCAACAATATTTCAGTTATATCGAGCACGTGGCGGTCAGTTGTATTGGTGGAGGACCAGGAGAAAACTACCGACCTGTCAACAAGTCACTGACAAACATCACATACTGTTGTACACCTCACCCTAATCGGAGTTCGAACTCACAACATCAGTTGTAATAGGCACTGATTGCATGTGTAGTTGTAAATCCAACTACCATACAATGATGGTCACGACAGCCCTTATATATATATACTAGTATTAGAAACCACGGTAAGCTAACGTAAAAAAATATGGATAATCTATTGGAAGTTAAAATGTTTCAGACAGGCAATCACTGAAATTTGCTTTCTGTTGCGTAACTTATTCAATTTAATGAGAAAGTCGGTCAACTCTATTGAAAGAGAATTTAATAATATATTAACCAAGTATAGACAAATTTATGTTTCGTCTGGTCTCTGCAAATTGTTTGAGTGAAATATTTTTCAGAAAATAAATGAAAAAAAAACATGACTTTGTTTACGCCGTCACCGCAACGGAAAAGCAAGGACGAGACAAAAAATACTATGAAAGGTCGGTATTTTTCAAATACCCAGTATGATATGAATGCGAAGAGGGACTCCAAAGTGAAGGGTTTCTAGGTTTCCTATTTTTTCTTAAGAAATTTTAAAATTTCTTTGACAATATGAAAAATTCTGCCGAAATATAGCCTGTAAATGCCTACTCAACAATTTTCCAGCTATATCTCGACAAGAACAAGTTAATTTTCAATGGTGATGAGGTCCGATTAGTACTAAACCAACACTATTAGTTGGATTTGTAAAGTGCTAGTTCACTAAAACAACAGTCCGCGAATAGATATGTCGCCCCACTCGGACACATTATCCTGATTCCAAGTCAACCAGTCTTTGCTCTTTCTCCTTAGCACTGCGTGCTTCGCGGAGTAGCAGCCAATACCTATTTTATCGTCTTTAGTTTGACCAAATCGGGGCTCGAACCCACGATATACCGCACTCGAGGCAGGCATTCTAATTGTTAAATAAAGTAAGATAGCTACGAATAAGCTCTAGAAAAAAACAAATAAACATTTAACATATACACGAAAACACGCCATCATTGATTTAAATTTTCCTTGATATAAAAAAAAATAAAATAAAAATATGCATTATAAAATAGAGACATACATAACAGAGGATTAAATCAATAATAGAAGTGCATTAGAGATTAGTAAATACTTACATAAAATCATTGATTTGTGTGTATTACAATGTATCCTGTTAGTGTGGCCTCAACAACATATACACATAAATGTCAATGTAAAAAATATAACCTTCAAGTATGGATTTCCCTTCAAGGTTAAAATCACAAGAGCGTGTTTGAGAATTTTACACGTTGCCTCTTCGTATCATACACGGTAAGAACTTCCGTTTTTCTTTTTTCTATACATTTTCTGGTAAATTTCCATTAAATATAATTTTTATAATAGTTTTTATAATATTTAAAGGTAAATGGGAAGTGTATAATCTTAAATTTTGTTGTTTAGCTTTAGAAAAATGGATGCAAGTAAGCTGCTGAGTTGTTCTAAGAAAATGCAAATATCTAATGCATTATTGCAGGTGTCTGTGCATTTGATAATGGATCAATACAATTTCAAAGTTAAATTCTATTCATGTTAAAGAGATATCTACGCGTGTTGTCTGTGTGTTTCTTGTGAGTAAGTGAATGAATTTATTGTTTATGACCAAACGAATAATTTTCCAGCTATATTATGGCGAGAACAATTGACAGGCGATGAATTGACCCGACCAGAGATGGAACTCATCGATCTACCACACACGAGATAAACATGTGAACCTTTACAACAACAGAGGCGGTTTAATGTTAAAGGGTTTGATTTGATTATTGGTGTTTAACGCCATTTTCAGCAATATTTCAGCTATATCATGGCCATCAGTTTTAATGGTGGGAGAAGCCGGAGTACCCGGGGAGAACCACCGTCCATGGGCAAGCAAATAGTAAACTTTATCACTTGCGGATGCGAGTCGCGTGCACCCTTTTTGTAATTTACAAAGCCGGGCGCGAACCCACGCCGTATTGGTGTTAGGCTTGTATGAGTTGTTAGGTAATCTAACTACCTAACTCATTGAGCCACCCGGGTCCTACAACTACCTACCTCATAGAGCCACCCGGGCACTCTAATATTGAAAATGATTGAAATCTACGTTTTATTACTATCACTGGGTCGATACCTCTGCTGGTGGACTATTATTCCCCGAAGGTATCATCCTCCCAGTAGTCAGTGTTACTGTCACTGGGTCGATACCTCTGCTAGTGGACTATTATTCCCCCAGGGTATCATCCTCCCAGTAGTCAGTGTTACTATCACTGGGTCGATACCTCTGCTAGTGGACTATTATTCCCCGAGGGTATCATCCTCCCAGTAGTCAGTGTTACTATCACTGGGTCGATATCTCTGCTAGTGGACTATTATTCCCCGAGGGTATCATCCTCCCAGTAGACAGGGCTTCGGCATTGTCATGATTTTATTAGATATATTTGTTATTGAAATTTACAGTTCCTAAATAATGAAAGTATAATTAAAACTAAGTTTCTCCTCCCTCAGACATAGGTGACCTTAGCCTCCCTCAGACATAGGTGACCTTAGCCTCCCTCAGACATAGGTGACCTTAGCTGATTTTGGCTGTACTGTTTAGACCCTTTGGTTTACTTGTTCTCCGTCCTGTGGACGTGATGCGTTTTCTTACGTAAAGCTAGTATACATATGTACACTGTATTTTGTGTTGAACTGTCCCAATACATTTATTGCGCACGACGTTTTTCTGGAATAACCTTCATCAAGTACGCTTAATGCCAAACTATTTGGAACCCAAATCAGATTAAATTTTGGGGAGTAAGAAAACCAAGGGACTAAGAGAATGAACATTTAACTTGAAAGGGGGGGGGTGGGTTATGGTTTTTTCCTAAAAAAAAATATTTTGACTACCAATGTTCCTGAAAAAAAAATATTCTGATTTTGGTGGAGGAATAAAAAATAATCTGATTCAGAGTTTTTGTCATATAACCCAATGTTCAATTCTGGGAAAAAAAATTCGCGCTTAACGCGACAAAAAAAATAAATATTCTAAATCTCGTGTTGTCCGAAAAAACATTTCTGAATGAAAAAAAAAACAACATAACCCCCCCCCCCCTTTTGCAAGTTAAATGGTCGGTCCCTAACTAAACAGGATATCCAAACTCAGGAAGGTCGACAATGTCTAAAATAGAATAATTTTTCAAATAAACTCGAGTTGAAGGCTACCTCTGCAATGTTATATTGGACATAAAGAGATTACCTAATCGTATCGGTAACATTTCTTTTGACGTGGATAATTAGTTACCATGGGGGTGTTTACGTAACTAACGATATCTTGTTTCCTAATTGTATAACATATCAAAAAGTCTATAATGTGGGAATTTTAGAACACGACAAAACAACTGTTACATAATACAGACATTAATTTGATCTAAATAGAGCGGAGAATTCTTTTTGTGTGAATTATTTCGGGATAAGAAGCATGTATTACAGATAAAATCTCTAATATAATTGTATAGATTTAAAAATAATGAGATCCCATTCTTTAATCGTTCATGAGGTCATGAGGTCATGATTTGACATACTATAGTATTTCAGTGTAAACAACACTAATAATGCACGATATAGGTAGATTTAGACTTAGAAACTCGTCCAGTGCACTAATTTACATGTATTTATCTGTGTTTTTATTACACGGCACGACTTCAATCAGATTTTAAAACATTCAGTAACGTCCGCTTAGTAAATCTTTGAGAGAAGTGGTACGATATTCTGTCATTCAGATCTATACACAGTCCTCCTTTTTATGCCTGTATGTCTTTCTTAGCTTATTTTAGTCTGTAACTTTGGTTCGCTTATATTTTTTAGTTTTTTACTTAATTTAAACATTTTTAGTTTAGCTTGAAAATTGTTTTTTTCTTTGTTTTTTAGTTAGACAGTCCTACTTTTACTGTTTATGTTGGTGCCAGTTTTAATTAAGTATTCAGTATTATTTTTTTACCTGCTGCTTCTTTTTTAACTACTGCTTTATGTTGGAGCAATTATGTGTGGATCTTGAACAAGAGCAGTACAATGGGAGGGTCACTGAATGACAACATAAACATGGACAGTACAATGGGAGGGTCACTGAATGACAACATAAACATGGACAGTACAATGGAAGGGTCACTGAATGACAACATAAACATGGACAGTACAATGGGAGGGTCACTGAATGACAACATAAACATGGACAGTACAATGGGATGGTCACTGAATGACAAAATAAGCATGGACAGTACAATGGGAGGGTCACTGAATGACAACATAAACATGGACAGTACAATGGGAGGGTCAATGAATTCAAGTAGTTAACTGACAACAACTAGCTAGGGAGTGAAATATGTTGGTTAAAGACCACTACTCTTACTACAAAGAAAATCATAACTGATAATTGTAACACATTTAATAACTATTAGTTATAAAATCATGGTCGTGGTCGTATGGTAGTTGGATTTACAACTATCTGTTCAATCAATGTATATCACCACAAAAGTTGAGAGTTCGAACCCCGTTCATAGCGAGGTTTACTCGATACAGAGCTATGGGATAAAGTCTGCCATTGACTTGCGGAAGGTCGGTTGTTTTCTCCGGATACTCCGGTTACCGATACCAATAAAAATAACCGCTGAAATATTGTTGAAAGTGGCGTTAAACACCATAAACTACCAAACATAAAAGTGGTCTTCGTGGGAGACCAGAGTAAATAGGCCACCAATTTGTTGGAATCGTATATTGAACATGTTATGAAATGTACGCGCATCGGGGAAAAAACGTGTAACTGATCGTGTTTTGAGATCGATCAAGAAATGGACGCCATCTTATTAATTATCGACATTGTTTACGGAGTTAGGCGAATCGTCATTAAATCAGTACAACAATGCACTTATTTCTTATTTTTGTGAATCTGCTTTTAGTCGGTGTTAATTACGGACAAAGAACCATGCAAGTTGGCAGTTAATAAGCGACAAAATACAAATTATTCGTTTTTACCTGTCACTAGTAAGGTCAATTGCATACGGAAAAAGCGAGGTCAAATTATTTGCTTGCAAGCAAATAAGTAATCGATGGTAATTTTCCTTCTCAAAAGGCGGAAAGTGGTTCGATAAGCTGTTTAATGTGAAATATTAACCTTTATTTCATCATTTTAAGGCTATTTACCAATTTCCAAAGCCTATATTTTTTTGGTCAAAATCGTAGCTAATGTCCCTTTAAGATATTTTCTTTCTATATCTATGTTTTGTTGTCGCTATGAATTCAATAATATGACAATCAACGCCTTAAGCTAAATATTCTGCTAATTTCAAAATAAACTACTCTGTCAGCACTCTAACCTCCACAATAAACTACTCTGTCAGCACTCTAACCTCCACAATAAACTACTCTGTCAGCACTCTAACCTCCACAATAAACTACTCTGTCAGCACTCTAACCTCCACAATAAACTACTCTGTCAGCACTCTAACCTCCACAATAAACTACTCTGTCAGCACTCTAACCTCCACAAATAAACTACCCTGTCAGCACTCTAACATCCACAAATAAACTAATCTGTTAGCACTCTAACATCCACAAATAAACTACTCTGTCAGCACTCTAACATCCACAAATAAACTACTCTGTCAGCACTCTAACCTACACAAATAAACTACTCTGTCAGTACTATAACCTCCACAATAAACTACTCTGTCAGCACTCTAACCTCCACAATAAACTACTCTGTCATTACTATAACCTCTACAATAAACTACTCTGTCAGCACTCTAACCTCCACAATAAACTACTCTGTCAGCACTCTAACCTCCACAATAAACTACTCTGTCAGCACTCTAACATCCACAAATAAACTACTCTGTCAGCACTCAAACCTCCACAATAAACTACTCTGTCAGCACTCTAACATCCACAAATAAACTACTCTGTCAGCACTCTAACCTCCACAATAAACTACTCTGTCAGCACTCTAACATCCACAAATAAACTAATCTGTCAGCACTCTAACATCCACATATACCATCACTACACATTCGAAGACAAAGAAAAATACCATCACTACACATTCGAAGACAAAGAAAAATGGCTCTTGAAACTTATAAAATTATTAATAAACTTGCACCAGTATGTTTACATGACCTACTCTAAATAAAAGATTGCAAATATACTTTCAGATATAACAATATTTTGGACATACCCCGTTTTAGAACAACAACCTATGGTAAGAAAAGCTTCAAGTTTGCTTCTGCTACCCTGTGGAATGGCCTTCCGGACCATTTCAGGACTGAAAACAGCTTTTCTCAATTCAAAAGTTTAATTCAGTCCTGGAATGGCTCGGAGTGTCGTTGCTCAGCATGTAACTAAGTTAAAAAAAATATTTTTCTTGCTGCTTCTCATTTTGATCTCTGCTTAATTCGTTGCTCTTTTTTGATTGCTAAATTTTCTGTGCCAAATTTGCATGAAATGCTTAATTTTTAGTTGAATGTTTTATGTCATTTGCTGCTTGTTTTTTAGTATGTACTTTTTTCTTACTTGTGCTGATTAGTGCTTTTATTTGAAAAATTTACATGAAATGCTTAAAGTTTTAGTTGTATGTGACATGCCATTTGCTGCTTAATTTATGTATGTGCTTTTTTATGTTCATTTTCTTTCTTATTAGTGATTTTATCTGTGCTTAATTTGCTTGAAATGCTTAAATTTTAGATGTATGTGTCATGTCATGTCTTATCCTTTGCATGCTCTTATTGTTTTAATGTTAAGTTTGTATTCGGTGAAAAGCTCTTGAGAGCTTATGTTATTTATTATGTATATGTACCGAATCAAAATAAAGCTTTCTTATCTTATCTTATACTTCTTCACGACATTCACAAATTCAAAATGCATAGTAATGATTGATTGTTGGTGCTTAACGCCACTTTCAGCAATATTTCAGCTATATCATGGCGACCAAAATGCATAGTAATAAATATACTTCCTGATACTAATTAAATAGGTTTTAATACCGGTAATTAATTACATATATTTATTTACATTTACTTACATGAAATCATAGATGTAAGTCCTATTTTCCTATATCTACACAACGGTTCACCTCTACGACACATAAGAATGGTCAATCTTGATTTGCCTGGGGGTGCAAAGTTGAAATCAGTGATCCGTATTTTTTACAATTTGTACAAGTTAATAACCCTGCGATTCACAAGGTAAGCAGTCTTCTTCATTTACTTTGTATTTTATATCATCTAAATTTTCTAGAAAATGTTATGATTATTTTTTTAAATATGTAAATAAAGGGTTGTGATATGCCATTGAGTCATGTAATACATAATGACTCTTGCCATATGTCTTCTAACATTTGACTGACTATATTAACTTTCACTGTGTGTTTATTTTTTATTTTTTTATGTGTGTCTTAACTTTTTATTTGTTTTTGTTGTTATTATTAATATTTTTTTTAATAACATAATAATTTTATTTATTCTGAATTCTTGCTTGTTACAAATTTAATCAAGAGTCCAAGCTTCTCTTGATGTACCCTGTTATTTATTTTATTACTGCCTGATTTACAAAGCTGAGAACAGCTTGTGCTATTGTGTAATTTTATACATGTACAGACTATAAATAAAGCTGCCCCACTTAATTTGAAGTTGCACTATACAATACATGGGGTACGTGCGTCTACAACTACCGGGTTGTTAGTAGAAAACAGTCATTAATAATGTTGTGTATGTGATATGTAACCTACCATTTAAATTCTGAAGGGTAATATAACAATATGTTTACTCAAGCCAGAATTTTCTTTCACACGAAATAAAGATCATATTATTTTTTGCTATTACTGGAAAAATCAGTAATTTTTATTCAAATTTTGCCATCTTTTAGGCCAAGATATTTTTACTATTATTTTATATTAGGCTAAAGTTGTGTATTTGATGCCCGCTCGTGATTATCGGCTAAACTTGTGTGTTTGATGCCCGTCGGTGATGATGCATATATAATAGATACAACATTTATGATAAAATGTTTCCATGCTATGATATAGTTAAAATATTGCTAAAGGTAGTGTTAAACACCATTTAGTAGATCAATCAATCAATAATCAAGTTTGTCAATGGAGTCGTTTCACATTTATTTTAGGATATGAGTTATGTTAATAATAGAATACTCGACTGTGACTGTGACATGTAGAACAGCAATACAAGTCCTACTCATTTAATTTGTGTCTCAGTATAATGTTGGATAGTCTCTTGTAGACTTTTCAAACCCATTGTAGGTTATGAGTTATGATCATTATGGAAGACCCGACTGTGACTGCGACATGTAGCTTTGTTTCTTTATTATAAATGGTGTCTTAAGTTTAAGTTGGATAGTCTCTCATGTTCATTTACATCTATACCCTTTCTTACTACAAGCTGTTTCTGTACTTAATTTCTTTAAATGCTCTTGACCAATAGAATTGTAGAATTTTTTTTTTAATAAAACAAAATACCACACAGTTCGAACATTTCCAAAACTAATAGAAAATCAAAGTTTGAGAAACCGCGTCGGTGGTGTAATGGTTGACGTGATCGCCTCGAGTGCAGTAGATCGTGGGTTCGTCGGTGGTTTAATGGTTAGAGGGATCGCCTCGAGTGCAGTAGATCGTGGGTTCGTCGGTGGTGTAATGGTTAGCGTGCTTGCCTCGAGTGCAGTAGATCGTGGGTTCGTCGATGGTGTAATAGTTAGCGTGCTCGCCTCGAGTGCAGTAGATCGTGGGTTCGTCGGTGGTGTAATGGTTGGCGTGATCGCCTCGAGTGCAGTAGATCGTGGGTTCGTCGGTGGTTTAATGGTTAGAGTGATCGCCTCGAGTGCAGTAGATCGTGGGTTCGTCGGTGGTGTAATGGTTGGCGTGATCGCCTCGAGTGCAGTAGATCGTGGGTTCGTCGGTGGTGTAATGGTTAGCGTGCTCGCCTCGAGTGCAGTAGATCGTGGGTTCGTCGGTGGTGTAATAGTTAGCGTGCTCGCCTCGAGTGCAGTAGATCGTGGGTTCGTCGGTGGTGTAATGGTTAGCGTGCTCGCCTCGAGTGCAGTAGATCGTGGGTTCGTCGGTAGCGTGCTCGCCTCGAGTGCAGTAGATCGTGGGTTCGTCGATGGTGTAATAGTTAGCGTGCTCGCCTCGAGTGCTGTAGATCGTGGGTTCGAGCCCCGGTCGGATCAAACCAAAGACTATACAATTGGTATTTGTTGTTTCTCCGCCAAACACGCAGCATTAAGGAGAAAGAGCAAAGACTTGCTGGCTCAGAATCAGAATAATGTCTCCGAGTGGAGCGACATGTCTACCCGCGAACTGTTGTTTTAATGAACTAGCACTATAAACATCCAACAAAGCGTGTTGGTCTAGTACTAAGCGGACCTCATCATCATCTCATTAAAAATTAGGAGGATGGATGGCTCCATGATTTAGGTCGTTGGATCTAACAACTCATACAAGCCCATCACCAATACGGCGTGGGTTCGCGACCTGCTTTGTAAATTACAAAAAGGGTGCATTCGACTCGCAGCCGCAAGTGATAAAGTTTACCAGTTGCTTGCCCATGGTCGGTGGTTCTCTCCGGATACTCCGGCTTCCTCCACCACTAAAACTGGTCGCCATGATATAGCTGAAATATTGTTGAAAGTGGCTTTAAACACCAAAAATCAAAATCAAATCATTAAAAATTAACTTGTTCTGGCCATGATATAGCTGAAAAATTGCTGAATTGGCGTTAAACAACAATCACTCACTCACTCCAAGTTTGAGGCAAAATCGATACACTTAACAGACAAATACACAAGAGGTCCCACATTCCTGGCTTTGTACAGGTATTGCGATAAAAGATGACAGGTTATATGTTAAATGGGCACAACACGTGCCTAATTGTCAGTGCGGGATTTACCATTGTGCTTACGTGTGCTTAAGCACAGGACCCCGTTGGACAGGGCGGTGGGGGGGTCATCTTCCTGCCAAACATTTTTTTCGAGTTTGTTGCAGACGCAGTGTACATGTCTGACCTAATATAACGTAATATTTTAACTATTCCTAACTTTCTTGAGCGTGTATGCCTGATTTCCTGTGTAGGACTACCGGGTATACCTCCTTCTGGGCCCAAGTAAGGGGCCTCATAACTTAACTAGCACATGGTCTCATTTGTCCTAAATCCGGAACTGACAACACACATATACACACTGCTAACACACATATACACACTGGATGAGGGGGACAAACCAGAACACACTGCTAACACACATATACACACTGGATGAGGGGGACAAACCAGAACACACTGCTAACACACATATACACACTGGATGCGGGGGACAAACCAGAACACACTGCTAACACACATATACACACTGGATGCGGGGGACAAACCAGAACACACTGCTAACACACATATACACACTGGATGAGGGGGACAAACCAGAACACACTGCTAACACACATATACACACTGGATGCGGGGGACAAACCAGAACACACTGCTAACACACATATACACACTGGATGAGGGGGACAAACCAGAACACACTACTAACACA
>MJUT01011635.1:221596-232402 GCA_002080005.1 Gigantidas platifrons
GGTCAGTTATATCTTGGTGGTCAGTTTTATCTTGGTGGTCAGTTATATCTTGACGGTCAGTTTTATCGGTGGAGGAAACCGGAGTGTCACTAGTCACTGTAAGATTCTCTTACATGAAGTTTTATCGAGTACACCTCGTCATGAGCGGGAGGTCAGTTGTTTTCTCCGGGTACTCCGGTTTCCTCCACCAATAAAACATACCCATACGATATAACTGAAATATTGTTGAAAGTGGCGTTAAACATCATAATCCAAACAGTGCAAACATTTTAAGAATTCAAAAATAAAAAAGGTTGTTTTAAATTTATTTTAATATACAATAAATAGCCGTTCTGCAGTCTGCTGTCTGGTCTTGTCTGTCCACAGTCATGTCTGTTGTACACTTTTGATCTTTTAATACTTGCCTGTAAAATGTAAGACAATTGTGTGGGTTAATAAAAAAAAATATAAGAAAATACCCTAATCTTTTCACTGAATACACATGAACAGATAAGGCTTAGATATTTCAAATGCTTTATGAATTACATACATAAATTCCATGAAATCGCTTTGTAATCCTGCAATTATAGTCGAGTTCCATTTCCCGCCATATTCTTTTTAACATAAATCGATGTAATCAGTAGAAATCAAACCTCTAAATTATTTCTCATAATTAACAAACAATTTCTCACATTTCAGTGATTAATTTTGTTTTCCACTTAATACAGTTGACAGTTAGATTATATATACCTCCTCTATCATACATCTAGGTGGTAGACCAACAAACAGAAAGATGTGAATTTCAATGAAATGAACCGGGTGTAGCAAAACTTTAAAGAAACGCCAATCCTAAACTCAGGTACACGGTTCTAGATAGACACTTTCCATATAAAGATGGCATTTTTGCTATAACCCTTTTAACTACAATGCAACATCACATATCGAAACCAGGCATGGATCAAGGTCTTAACATTAAGTGTAGTACAATTTGTGAGGGGTCTAGAGACACGCCTAGGTTCCTCTGTGGACACATGGAATAGTCCTGTAGGAGGACAAAGGCTAAAACGCCTGGGAAACTTCGGAAGTGTCATGAATTATAGCTATAACTAGTATTGTGATAACTAAATTGCTGTATAGTATTGTAAATTTTAAGGAGGTACGCCCTGTAAATCATTATAATATATTATGAAGACATACGTAATTCTATGAAAATCTTTGGGCGAAAACAGATTGATATTTAACATTTGTCATGTGTGTTCTGGCAACATAAATACAAATATTTTGACAAAAAATGTGCGTATTTCATGTAATATTATTTGTTCAGTTATGTGTTCCTAGTCCAATTCCTTACCCTTTCCGTAACCACCATATTTGCCTCCATATCCACCTCCATATCCGCCTCCATATCCACCTCCATATCCGCCTCCATATCCACCTCCATATCCGCCTCCATATCCACCTCCATATCCGCCTCCATATCCACCTCCATATCCGCCTCCATATCCACCTCCATATCCACCTCCATATCCGCCTCCATATCCGCCTCCATATCCACCTCCATATCCGCCTCCATATCCACCTCCATATCCGCCTCCAGACACAATCTTTACAGCTCCACCTCCATGTCCACCTCCATATCCGCCTCCAGACACAATCTTGACAGCTCCACCTCCATATCCACCTCCATGTCCGCCTCCAGACACAATCTTGACAGCTCCACCACCATGTCCACCTCCATATCCGCCTCCAGACACAATCTTGACAGCTCCACCTCCATGTCCACCTCCATATCCGCCTCCAGACACAACCTTGATAGCTCCACCTCCATATCCACCCCCATATCCGCCTACACCTAGAGCAGGTCCAGAGAGAACATTCAGAAGTCCATTACCGTATCTTCCTCCGTATGCACCTTCATATCCACCTTTGTATCCTCCTCTGAATCCCCCTCTGTATCCACCATCATATCCAACGCTGTATCCACCGACGCCCTTTCCCAATGCACCAACACCTAGTACAGCGACAGGAGCTACAACTGGTCCAGATACAACATTGACAGGTCCAGGACCGTATCCACCACCTAATAATAGACCTCCTCCACCACCATATCCACCTCCGTATGATCCATGGCCATAGGAATCACCGTAACCATGACCGTTACATACAGCGGCAATAAAACAGACGATGACACAAACGGTAAGTTGCATTTTGAGAGGAGTGTAGTCAGTCACTAAAATGATACATAATTAAAACATTACATGCTAGGTTCATCTGGTTTGACGTTAAACACCATAACCCTACCCCACCCCCCTCTCTCTCTTCTGGCTTGGGCAATCTGGTAGCAGAGTGATATAACTTGACTTCCGTTGACGTCATATTCATTAATAAACTTTTAAAATTGCCTTTTTTTTTCTTTCTGAAGTTTTTGTTTCTTTTGTTTTGTTTTTTTTTTTGTTTTTTAATAATTATGTTCAAACATTACGTTTTCTTGGTAGGAAAAACGTTACGTGTTGGGGAGATCAGTTCTTAACATGATGATAGCGTTATTATAATTACACCTTTTGTGTTAATTTAGGGATCGACAATTTAACACTTCTATTTCTTGTATGAACTTGAAAAAATCTGTCTGTTTCTTCAAATTCTACCAAAATTTCTCTTTGAAAATTACAGGGCCCGTCTTTTTTAAAATTGTATCTTTCATGTCAAATTATTTTTGCATATCTGGCGAAATGAAATGTTCAAAAAATAAATAACATAGCCAATATGGTCGTTCCCTTAGAATAGTGTATTTACGATTGTATTTTGATAAATAGTGTAAAGAGGGTAGATATATTGGTGTTTAGCATCACTTTCTGTAGTTTTATCTGTAGATCATCAATTGTTAAATGTCATGATACATTTACACTTCATATGTATTTATTATGGATCGATCCCACGTAGGGTGTCATGACTTGTTGTCAGAGGTCAACTAGCTTAAACTCTCGGCTACTCATGTCCCCAGTAATGTCAAGGCATTCCAATTGTAATAATTGTTGTCCCGATCGCCTCGAGGCACCCTGGTAGATCAGGTTTTAATCAATACTTTTTTTTTAAATACTGGAAATTTGAACTTTTGTTTGTCCCGTTATATACAACATTTAGAGGATAGGAAACATGTGTTCTAATAGTATGCAGTTAAAGATCGGTTGTGAGGGAAGTAGCAACTTTATTATCCACCGAAACACTAACTATTTCCCGATGCGAAGCGGAGGGAAATTGTTTATGTTGAGGGGGACAATAAACTTGCTACTTCCCGAAATAACCGGTTTTTAACTGTTGTATTATACTTTAACAGTTGAAGAACAACAATAAAAGACTTTTTTTCTCTGATATGATTATTTCTATGTTATTAAACTCATACTGATGAAGAACAGCAAAATAAGACATATTACCTCAATATTGTCTTTATAGTTGTATTATTAAAGTAAAGACATTTAAAAAACCGGGAAATATGAACGTGCAAAATTGCGGATAGGGAAATAGTCTCAGGGAAATAGTTCACTTCCGGGGAAATAGTCTTTTAGTGGGAAATTAGCAAATCTATGACTGTTAATTTATATAGTAAAAATACTATAAATGTATAATAATGTGGCATAACATCTGCTAGATGTTTATAGTAGGGAACGATAGGAAAATCTGTAAACCCAACTTGTATCCAACGACCGCGGTGACGACTGTCCATAGATTATTTAATGGAATGTTTCTGATTTTATATATTTTAGTTGAAAGGGGGGATATTTCTTCATAGACCACGTAAGAAATCCCTTCTTCTAAAGGTTAAGTTGTAATGTACTGGTTATGTTTAGTCATTGTCGGTATGTTTAGTAAAGAGGAAATGCTTATATTTATGAAATTTATGTTTAGTCATTGTCGGTATGTTTAGTAAAGAGGAAATGCTTATATTTATGAAAGTAAGAATAAAAACAAAAATGAAATGGTAAATTGGTAAAAATGTTTAAGACTTTTTAAAATACTACAGAAACTTACATATTAAATATTCAGATAAAATTATGAATCCCAAAATTACTAACTATTAAGAAAATGGGAATCTGTAAAACAAAATCAGTCTTTTGACTGAATAAAGCGCAAATGAAAATGTTATTGTTTTTATTTTTATTTTTTGCAGTATCTATATATGACTAAAATAGGACTTCATAGCCAACGTCACATAAAACAAAATTGAGAGCTTGTTTAAAGTTAACAAAAAATGGGGTGGGGGAGGGGGGGGGGGTGAAATGTTGCTTTCAGATATGACATTACACATGTATTTGTGTCTTATTTAATGTTATAATATAAATTATTACCTAATAGTACCTTTCTATTGGGAATATTTTAGTTTTATCCATATATTACTTTTAATTTGTCTCTCAGGCAATAGAACGACGGTCGTTCTATTGTCCGCTGTAGCTGTAGCTGTAGCGTTCTATTGCCCGCGACCTTTTGACCCGCTTTATGATTGGTCAATTACGTCTCATGAATATTCATTAACTCGACCAAATCTTTATCAATGCGTCTAAATTCCAAATGTAATAAAACGTTCGAATGATAACTCATAATTTGTTATTGTTAACTGTTTTGAAAAA
The DNA here is from genome assembly GCA_002080005.1 of Gigantidas platifrons. Lineage (NCBI taxonomy): Eukaryota > Metazoa > Mollusca > Bivalvia > Mytilida > Modiolidae > Gigantidas > Gigantidas platifrons. Next base: position 226,198 of record MJUT01011635.1, read on the forward strand.
TACAATTTAATTACTTTATTCTTATCTCTCTATCCCAAAACTTTGAAAGTACAAAGATATGCATCCCAAAACTACTATTAGGTAATTAAGCAGTTATTTAATGTGTAGTCAGGCATTAGACCAGAATTTTTTTCCCCTCGGTACTGGGAACAGCTCAAGTGTTCCCAGTACCTTGGGAAATCAATTCTGGTCTATTGCCTGACCACACATTAAATAACTGTATACTGTTTATGCAATTTTTTTTTGGTCAAATAGAATATATTTATGAGAAGAAAGAGGAAATGCTTGAAAGTAAATGAGGCAGTTTTTTTAATTACTGTTATTGAAGATCATTGACAATTCGTATGTACACGCGTTGAACCAATCTTAATCTTTATTACACCTATCATAGAATATGGATATGAAGTGTGGAATGGCTGTTGTTTAGAATTGTCCGACAAACTCGAAAAACTGCAACATGAAACTGCCAGGATTGTTACCGGTCTACCAGCGTACACTAGTAGAGATTCTTTATATTTTGAAACTGGGTGGGAAAAACTTATAGGTAGACGAAATAGGAGACGTATTTGTTTGATGTAAAATATACCGGTAGTCAATAACTCTGCCTTCTCTTATTTAACAAACATATTGCCCCCTAGAATTTCAGAAACTACTAGTTATCCTTTAAGAAACAGTGAAGATTTTACCATTCCTAGCTATTAATTAACTCTGACAAATTATAGTTTCTTCCCATCGACACTTCGTGCCTGGAACTCTTTAGATTTAGAGAATAGAAATTCCCCCAGTTACATTAGTTTTAAAAGGCAACTAGTTAACAAAATCTTAGTTCCAGTTTGGTATTCTACCGGTGTACGAAAATGGAACATTATTCACACTAAATTAAGTTATAATTATAGTATTCTTAACTACGATTTATTCAGATTTAATTTAAAGGATAATCCTGGTTGTACTTGTGGTTTTGAGTGCGAAAATGTAAATTCACTTTTTTCTTGAATGTCCAATTAATGAACACATCAGAAATACTTTATTTTTAATACTTCAAATTTACGGAGCCATATAGATATAATTTTATATGGAAACGAAAAGTTAACTGAAGCACAAAATGTTGATATTTTTACAGCAGTTCAAACGTTCATAGGTAATAATCATAGTCATTGATTGTTGCAGGTGTTACTTTCACTAGTTCTTTTCTTTTTTTCTTTTTTCTCTTTTTTGTAAAATCTATTTTGACTTTTTTGTAAAAGGTTAATTTCACTGGTACTATTGAGTTTTGCCATGTATTATGTTATGTTGTAAATTGCAGGGAGAGGGCTTTTATAATATTGTTATAACTTGTGCCCAATCCTATTGCTTATATTAGAGCAATACAATATGCTTAATTCAACCAATCTTTACATTAAGGAATTGGTCAACGATTCAGTCCTCCATAACCCTAACCGATTCATAGCATTATGATTCATAAGTTGTTGAGAAATAAAATAGAAGATTTTATATTTATGAAATTAATATCAAGGAAAAAAGTAATATAAAAAAAATCTACATATGAATTAGTTTATGATGATTTTGTTTGTTAAATTAACAAAAGGGATAGGACACAAGTTTTGCCAACTTATGAAGTCTTCTCCCATTAATACAATATGAATCTTAGCCTTTTTATTTTAATGTAGATATTGTAATTAATAACTTACCTTACTAATGCTTGCTCCTGCTTCTTTATGGGGGAAATGTTGTGAAACACTCACATTCGTCTCTTCTTTTTATACACATTTTGAGAATTTAAAAAATCAATTACTTAACCACAATGATGACTTTGTTCTCAATTCATCATCATTTAATGTGTCAAGAAATGTGATGATAGTTGTATATAAAATTTTGTCTATACTAGTGTTTTTTTTTTAAATATATTAAAATATTATGTATAAATTCGTCATTTTAAATCTGTGAATGTCATAATTATCAAAACCATTAGATGCAATTGATGATGTCCACGTCTCCTTCACGTGCAGTTACATAATGTACTTTTCACTCCCCCCCCTTTTTTTTTTACCAGTATGTACATGTATGACGTTCGACTAATCATTGTAGGGGTCCTCGTGGTCGTGATCGACCGGTTTCATCCACCAATAAAACTGACCGCCACGATATACCTGAAATTATATTGTTGAAAGTGGCGTTAAACACGATAACTGTAACCCCCTAACTACCATTGTAATATATATGTATGTACATGTAATTATTTAAATAATTGGTTCATAATTATTTAATAATATTTCAGATACTATTTTTATATACTGATATATTGTGAAGAATAATCTGCAAATTTCCATCCAGATGTAAAGGTCCTGTCAATAATATGGGCCAGTGTCCACTGTCCACAAAGCCCAGTTCACTAATATAAGTGAGTGAGTGATTGTTGTTTAACGCCAATTCATCAATGTATCAGCTATATTATGGCGAGAACAAGTTAATTTTCAATGAAATGATGATGAGGTACGCTTTGTTCTAGACCATCACGCTGAGTTGGATTTTTATAGTGCTAGCTCACTGAAACAACAGTCCGCGGGTAGACATGTCGCTCCACTCGGACACATTATTGTGATTCCGAGGCAACCACGCAGTCTTTGCTTTTTCTCCATAATGCTACAGACAGTGGACAAAAGTATTCGCACGCTTCCAATTTTCCCTATATTTTCATATAAAACAACAATTTTTCAGAAGCTTACCCTGAAGTCAATTCACACCCGATTTCGATAATTTCTATATCAATAAAAACATAATTTTATGTAGTTTTACTGTATAATTTCAAAATAATTTTCTATGATAACTATTTTGAGAATATACAAGCTAAACACACAACTTAATTAATTTGTTTGGAAATACAATGCTTTGATACATGTAGTACCTTTGTAGACAAATTATTTAAGTCTGTGTTTAAATCATGGCGATTAGGAAAACATGCTTCAAAACGTAATTTCAAAATTACTACTATAAACTACATATCTTTCTGCTTTCGTTGATGAAATAATTATTAAAATCGGACGTGAATTGATTTCAAGATAATATTTTGAAAAACTGAAGTTTTATATGAAATATATAGGGTAAATTGGAAGCGTGCCAATACTTTTGTCCACTGTCTACGTGCTTAGCGGAGAAGCAACATACACCAATTTTAAAGTCTTTGGTTTGACCCAACCGGGACTCGAACCCACGATCTACCGCACTCGAGGCGAGCACGTTAACCATTACACCGCCGATGCGGACATGATTCTAGGTCAATGACCTTTAGACTATTACCTAGACCTATAACCATCAAACTGACAATTATTTATGTAATCTTAAAATACATCTGTTTTCAAACAGGACCGAATGTGGCATATTTCACGATGTGTACACCTAAAAGAGGGAGACATACATTATTTCTTTTCAATATTTTCCCTTTTTCGTTATGAAATTCCGAAATTCGTCCGCACGAAACTCTCGCATGATTTCAAAAGGGTTTTAATAATAATAATATATTGAGCTTTCCTATTCACAAATATTAATCATATCCAACAGTAGGTGACGTTCATGAGAAGATACATTTTCTGGTGTTTCCTACCTCAATCAACTAATTTCCGTTACATATTTGTTTTCAGTCGTGGACGACGAGGGACAGAATATAGCGAGTGCATGTATTATTCCAGTGGTGGTTGTTATTTTGTACATCGTGAGATTTGTTACTATTTCTTGGTGCTCTTCATTTTATTCTATTTATTTCTTATTTGTATAAAAGTTGAAATTCGGTTATGATGTTTTTGTCGCAAAATTGGTATACAAATTTATTATTACAAAAATGTATAATAGGTAAAAAAATAAATTTTAACAGTGAATGTCAACCATATCACAAATATCAACAAACAGGACTACTACCTCTTATCTCAAATCATTTAACACAAAAAACTACAAACAAATGTACGTTGGACAGGCACATACTTGTGGCATAGCTAAACCAATAATGCACAATATACAGTCAAACCTGCCGTAACTGTCACCTTTATATAATGGTCACCTGCTCATAACGGTCACTTTCGTGCTCTCCCTGTGCATTTTACTATATATTTTAATTCGATGTAGCGGTCACCTGTTCAATGCGGTCAGCGGTCACCATTTATAAGTAATTTTCAGTGTAAAACCCTATGAATAACGGTCAATTTTATTTTAAAAATAATACCGGAAGTGATTTCGGAAGATCGGTATTTTTCTCAAATGTATACCAAAAATCCGGAGGTGTTACAAAATATATTGACTAATTTAATTAATTAAATAAACAAACACATTTTGTTTTGTGAATCGTAAATGACATAAAGGACAGTTTATCCCCAGGCGTTATTGGGGATTTTTATTCATTACGACCAGAATAGAAATTCACTCACCAAAAATATTTTGTAGATAGTGCATCATGTCAAAATCATCAACATCCGTTAATAGGAAAGCTTTGAAATTTGACAACAAAGTGAAAGCAATAAATCATTTTGATGTTGGGAAAAGTTGTCGGGCTGTGGGCGAGGAGATGGGTGTTGGTCATACCCAGATAATGAACATTCTTTAAAGAAAATGCGAGATTCTTTACGATTTTGAAAACAACGTTCCCAGTCCAACCTCGTGTTAACGGAAATTGTACTTTTTGTTTATTAAATATCTTTATTTATTTATTTGTATGTTTTATTCAAATCATATCATTGAGATAATTTCATCAACAATAAATGTAAACCAGAGTAAAATTACGACAGGAACAAAATAACCAGTAAATATTATTAAAAACGTAAGATGTAATGAAAAATGTTTATTTACAACTAACGTGCAATATTTTGTCAAAAAATCAAAACCCTTCACATAAAGGTCACCTGTATATAACGGTCATTTTGTCAATCTCCCCCAGGTGACCACTATAGACAGGTTTGACTGTAATGGAAATATCGTTGAAAGTGGCGTTCACCATCAACAACACACACAACATACATCAAATGAATGGGGGTGGAGATGTACCTACACGTATATATACAGTCATGAATCAGTGAATGATGACCCTCTTGGGCTCTCATACTATTTCTTCTGAAGTTGTACCCAGTAACCCACCACGTGTTCATATTGACAATGAATCTTCAATCGTTTTGTAAGTCTTTAAATAATACATTTATTTTTATTTATTTATTTATTATTTAATCAAGTGTTTAAAGATAGTTTTACACATGGTATGTGTATAGATAAGGAGAATAAATGGTTAAAGTTCATCACCTTATCCATTGATTAGTGATATCCGTCCAAAATCACTGACCATTGTAAAATGTAAATAAAATAACAATTCCAACAAATATTTTGGAGCCTAATATATATTGTCACGCAAAATTCTATCGAACATTTCTACTAAATATTTCGTTAAAAACCAAATGAAAACGAATATTAAAGATCCACGAAGGGCGCAGCATGATACGACCGCAGGATGTCGAGATTTCTATTATGGCTTTCTCTCTGACCAGTTTTCCCCACATGACTCTTGTCCAGCAAATTTCATTACTGTGCTGTGTGTTTAAAAAGTGCAGGAATGACTGTTATAAGGATATTGGTTTGTCTGTTTATTTGATGGTGTTTAACGCCACTTTCAACACTATTTCAGTTATTAAGTGGCGGTCAGCTAAATTAATATTGGTGGAGGAAACCGGAGGACCCGGAGAAAAGCATCACATAATGTTGTACACCTCGCCCTAATCGAGATTCGAACTCACAATATCAGTGGTGATAGGCACTGATTGTACAGATAGTTGTAAATCCATCTACCATACGATCACGGCCAGGACGGCCCCTATAAGGATATTGGAGAATATGAACATCGGAAATTAAAAAAAAAGATAACTTTTGGGCGTTGGTCCTGTTTGACATTCTCGTATTTTTGAACGATTATCGCTACTGTTGAATCTGTTGCCACATTGTCAGGTAGTACACACCAGTTTTGTGGCGATAATGGTGCTCATCTTACCAGTTTTCTGTCTTGTGCTTCTTGTTTTGTTTGTCTTCGTTCTGTGCATTGTGTCCAATGTTGCCCGTGTCTCTGGGTTGTGTCCAATGTTGCCTGTGTCTCTGGATTGTGTCCAATGTTGCCTGTGTCTCTGGGTTGTGTCCAATGTTGCCTGTGTCTCTGGGTTGTGTCCAATGTTGCCTGTGTCTCTGG
>MJUT01011643.1:51862-63514 GCA_002080005.1 Gigantidas platifrons
TTTAATCTTAACATCTATCTCTTTTAGTTTTTGAAATAAAAAACGAAAAGTATTAAAATTGTGAAAATTTGATGGAAAAAGGGCAATAACTCCAAAATGGGTAGTGGAATTTACTTCAACATTGCAGTGTAGGTAGATCTTGACATGTTGAACATCTTTACTGTTTAAACTTAACATCTATATCTTATAGTTTTTGAGAAAAAAAAAATGAAAAGTATTAAAATGTTAAAAATTTGATGAAAAAAGGGCAATAACTCCAAGATGGGTAATCAGATTTACTTCAAAATTGCAGGGTAGGTAGATCTTGACATGCTGCACATTTTTGCAATTTAAACTTAACATCTATCTCTTATAGTTTTTGAAATACAAGACGAAAAGTATTAAAATTTTAAAAATTTGATGAAAAAAGGGCAATAACTCCAAGATGGGTCATCAGATTTACTTCAAAATTGCAGGGTAGGTAGATCTTGGTGTGCTGATCATTTTTACCCCATGTCAGATTTTTGATATTATTAACGGTTTTTGAGTTATTACCCAAAAACCTGCAATTTTACCATATGTTCTATTTTTAGTAACAGCGGCCATGTTGGTTGGTGCACGGCATCACCGGACACAATTTTGAAACTAGACACCCTAGTGAAGATTCAAACCAAGTTTGGTTTCAATTGGTCTGGTAGTTTCAGAGGAGAAGATTTTTTAAAAAGTTTACGACGGACGACGGACGACGGACGACGACGACGGACGCCAAGTGATGGCAATAGCTCACATGACCCTTCGGGTCAGGTGAGCTAAAAAGTCAGCAACAAATTAGCCTTATCAATGATTAACTAGATGCTTGCTTGTCTTCACTCGACATAACATTATAAGCTACAAGCATTATTGACCCTGGTATTGTTGTGCATGGCCATTATTGCTTTATCTCCTGTAATTACTAGTAGGTATTTTATGCTCTCTTATTTATATACCACAAATAAAAACAGAGAACGATTTATGTTATTTTAACTGAAGATTCTATTCCGACCAAAGCGAAATTACAAATCTGCATATGTTTTTATTTAAACAATTTTATTCAGGAAAATGAAAATGAAAAATTAACATGACTAGCCTATTATATTTATCATCTCATAGAGTGTTTAGTAGTAGAGCATTGCTGTGGAAGCTGGGAACGTCTAATGTTTATTGTGAATTAACAGATATACTCATTGAAGTCTTGGTGACTAATCATATGTGGATGTAGAGGTTTATACAAATGTACATACATAAACCACTTCTGGTCTGTTTTCAAATTTTATTGGCATGGTATTTTTGTATATTGGATGGATTGTCGTTCTATACCAAAGAATTGAAGGTTACAGTTTTATTTCTATAACTAGACTTAAAGTAATATGAAAGGCGAATATTGTGGAATTTTTGGATTAAATATTTTTACTTAATATGTCACTTAATTTAACTAAAATCAACTGCATAACATTAAAAAACTTATCACAAGCAGAATTTATAAGCAAATCGCAAAATATTTGACAGCAGATGATTCTGTTGTCCACAACAGTAATGCAAATGATATGTGTGTGACCCGATTGCAATATTTGAACTCTTTCGGGGAGATTGTATAACGGGTGTGTTCGATTTGTGTTTAAATTATCTCCCTTTTTGAAACCTGGCGTCAAAAGTAGACATTTATTTTTATGTTGATATGTTTTATTGATATATTTTGGACAAACTTCTGCAAATAAAATTTGTTAAGAAATTTGCAGAATTAAAATAATAACCATACCATTGTCAAGGTGACTAATGTTCTATATCATGCTTAATGTTTACATTTTCAACTTGTTCAAGGAACCATTGGCTATTAATAGTATGGCCTACTTGGTATAACTTTGATGTTTGAAATATAAAAAAGTATAACTTTTGATCCTGTGTCTGTCTGTCTGTGAGCTTTTTGCTTGGCAACCACCAAGCAAAGACATATCCAAACATGTTCCTGTTACAGAAAGTGATTGAATTAGTTGACGATGGACACAAAATAAGATTTAGACATATCCAGGTTTGTTCCACTGGGATTCAAGCTTATGGCAATAGGAATTCAGGCTAATAAGTTTTCAATATTTTATATAGTCAACAAAAGGCATGGTATAACAGAACATAAAAATAAACAATTGTAAAGGCTTCAAATAAATACTGCACACAAAAAAATAGATGCAAAAACGGCTGTAAAATATCAATATAAAAAATAACCTAGGTAGCACCGAGGTTTGAATGTAAAAATCAACCCAGAAAAACATGATATGGTGAGCAGCTAACAAAATGTTTATATTTTAAAGCATTCTGGGGTTAAAGCTAATCTTAATCTAAAGCCGAAAATTAACAAAATGTAGTCTCCTATTTTAAGCTATCCCAAAAACAAATAGATTGGGTACTACTCCTATAGAAGCAGGATCAAAAGTTATACTAAGTAGGTCATACTGTTAATAGCCTATGGTTCCTTGAACAAGTTGAAAATGTAAATATTAAACATTAAAATAAAACATTCGTCGCCTTGACAATGGTATGGTTATTATTTTAATTCTGCAAATTTCTTAACAAATTTTATTGAAGAAGGTTGTCAATATTTAAATACGATAAATATATTACAAATAGCCTTATCATTACAAAATATATCAATAAAAAATATCAACATAAAAATAAATATCTACTTTTGACAGCCAGATTTCAAAAAGGGAGATAATTAAAACGCAAATCGAACACACCCCTTTATCTTCTCTTCATCGGCAATCATCGGACCAAAATTTTCTTCACGAAGTATAATGATCGGCAATCATCGGAACAAAACTACCGAAAGTTAATTAGTCTCCACAACAATGGCGAGGACGAAAAACATGCACACGGATTTGCAGATTTCTAGTTGTTGGGAACATATTTCGACTTGAAACATGCATGAATAGCTTAGTAAAGGTACCACTGTATTTCAAATGAATTTTCAGGGGAAAATTTTCTTCACCCAAAACTGGTGTAAGATTACTTTAAGCGTACACGCATAATAGTAACTCTAACCAGATTGTACATATTAAGCGTTATGGTGTTTAATGCCACTTTCAATCAACAATATTTTAGTTCACAGGCACTTGTTTCATTCAAAAATTATATGCCCCTCCTCTTCCTTACTTCAAGGTAAACATCTGCCCTTTTCCCCTTCCCCACTTCACCTCAATATTTTTCGCTTATTTGTGATTCTTTCGCTCACCCAATTATATCGTTACACTCCCGAGATATTTCTCTTTTCGACTGCCACATTTAAATATACCTACTGGGCACCCCTCAGACGAATTGGACAAGAATATTCAGTGAAGGTAGCTTGTTTTATTTTTAAGTCATTGAAACGGATACAGCCACTTCCGGTTTGCACTGGATTTTTCATATGAATTCGGTATTCTCTAGACCGGCCATGTGTAACAATGCCATCATGATCATCTCTCAAATGTAAAGTAAGCCTTTAAAATACAGATAATTGTTCCAATGCAGATTATAAAAATATGTTCAACTCCAAATTACGTTCCAATGCAGATTATAAAAATATGTTCAACTCCAAATTACTGACATTTGATTTTTAAAGCACCTTTTTTCATATTCTAAATCAATTTAAACCGGACCGGAAGTGGCTGTATCCGTTTCAATGACTTAACAATAAAACAAGCTACCTTCGCTGAATATTCTTGTCCAATTCGTCTGAGGGGGACCCGGTATATATATTTAAATGTGGCAGTCAAAAAGAGAAATATCTCGGGAGTGTAACGATATAATTGGGTCAGCGAAAGGATCACAAATAAGTGAAAAATATTAAGTCGAAGTGGGGAAGGGGAAAAGGGCAGATGTTTACCTTGAAGTAAAGAAGAGGAGGAGGCATATATTTTTTTAATGAAACAAGTGTCTGTGTTTCAGTTATATCGTGGCGGTCAGTTTTTTGGTGGAGGAAACCAGAGAACCTGTAGAATACCAACGATGTGCCGCAAGTCACTGACAAACTTTATCACATAATGTTGTTATTGAGGACACCTCGCTATAAGCAGGATCCGAATTCACAAGTTTAGTGGTGATAGGCACTGATAACTCAGGTAATTGTAAATCCAACTACCATACGATCATGACAGTCCCCTAGTACATAATAAAAAAATAATGTAAACGTTAAAATAGGTGTCCATGTCTGGAAACCGGTTGATCATTTAGTCATGTAACTTCCGCCCCTTGTACTTGTAGAACCCAGGCTACGAATACGTCTTCGTCGTATTCGTAGCCTGTACCTTAAATATAACTACATACACCATTATATTTTGATTAATTATGAAATTATTTCCTTCATTTTTTTTTATATGTTCACTAGATTCTACACAGAAAAAGAAAAAAGAGAAGAAAAAATCAAAGAAGCACCATAAATATCATGATGTTACCTACAATAAGGAAAATTGTAGTGGAGAACTCATTAATGAAGGTGTAAATAGCAACAAGACAGTATCAGATGTTGAGATAAATATGGATAGTAACATTTACGAGAACGAAAATTATCACACAAACATGTAATATTTATCTGAATGTTTACCACACAACTCTAAACAACATTAAGCTACATTCCGACAAATAATATTATTATACCTTACATATTGTTTACTATATAAAAGTAATAAGGGCTGCTCCAAAATTAAATGTGTGCGAGGGTCGGGTGGCAGTTTCATTTTTTTCACATGGGTGGTTGCTTTTTTGATAAATAAAATTTTGTGGGTGGTAGGGGACATCAAAATACAAATTTCATGCCTGGTTAATTAAAACCTACACAATTAATTTGTGTGGTTCTTCCTCAGTTTTAAGACAATTACTGCTGCTTTTACGCCGCCGAGAATGCTGACAACTGTCAAGAAATCTGAAACGTGTCACGTTTATGGTTTTCTCTCTCTCTCTCTCGTTTTTTTGTAATTGTATTATCTCCCCTCTCATCGGAAACCGATTTACCTTCCCTTCGTCGTGGAGTCTGTTTATACAATACAAATACAGGATAAAAGTCTTCACAGATGTAATTGACAAGGGGACATATACTATAAACCAAAAAAGTGATTAAAAAATTGTGATTTTTGAAATTGAATTTTATGGGTGGTGGTTTTTAGGTTACAACTGTTTTAATTGGTGATGGGGGTCTTTCACAAACTATCTATTTTTTTTTGGGGGGTGAAAAAATATGCCCCCCCCAATTTAATTCTCGAACAGCCCTAAGAAAACTCAGATAATATTTGGAAAATTTGCTGACAAGGGAGACAACCTGGTGAACAACACAAACATATATAGTGTAGAGGGAAACAATAGGTTGTCACCCAATCTACAATCCTGACAACCGGAAGTGTGTTGAAAATCTGTATTTTTTTCAGTCCGATTCCTTAATTGTATTTTCTATCCAGGAAATTATTTTGTTGTCTTCTGCAAAACAAAACATTCAAGTTACAAAAATCTGTTTCGGTATAATGAAATAGTTATTGCCTTCATATGAGGTGAACATCAAGTTGCAGGGATTTTTCAGCCATCTCTCTAGGGCCGAATTTCAGCCCCATTCCCAATGACAATTGCCCTGTTTTTATTCCCAATTTGCTGTTATGAATTCCCAAATCGTGCACATATTTATTGAAGTCTATCGTCTAGGTTTTATTTTGTTAACATTGCTATCATAATTCATAGTTCTATATATTATCATTATATATCCAACTGCTTTGTTATTGTAACCTAATATTGTTAAAGAACGGATGACGAAAATTAAACAATTATTAGAAAATGTACATGTTTATCTTTAGCATAATGTCTGTCATTGTCAGAACCCAGGTAAAAGTCTAAATACGAGTCAAATATATCATTATCAGTTGTATATTTCAGATATAACTAGTGTTGTTAATTGAAAAATCATAATATAAATATGGGGCCGTCGTCATATGGTAGTTGGATTTACTACTACCTGTGTAATCAGTGCCTATCACCACTAAAGTTGTGGATTCGAATCCCACTCAGTTGAGGTGTATGCCATACAACATGTGATAAAGCCTGTCAGTGACTTGCAATGGATTGGTGAATTTCTCCGGGTACTCCGGTTTCCTCCACCAATAAAACTGACAGCTACGATATAACTGAAATATTGTTGAAAGTGGTGTTAAACACCATAAACTCGAGCCCTAACCCATATAAATTAGTGTTGTTATCTTCCTTAATAACTAAATGAACCTGTGATATAAGTTGCATATAATACAGACAAGTGCAATCCTGGCATCAACTCCAGTGAATTCAAAATATTCGTCCTTATTTCTGTTTTTAGGAACAGACTTGAAGAATAGATGATAATTTCATCCACGACCATATGTAGGATTACCAATTACATTTTTTATTCTAGTTTTTTAAAAAGACAATCAAAGTTATGTGTCTTGCAGGCAAATACATTTTTATTGGATGCTTGTCAGCAAGAGATAACAACAAATATGGCATGATACATGCTACTTCTTTTAAGACATTCCAATATCATTATGGTCTGAGGTACAGAATCCAATTTCCATAAAATGAGAAAAGAGCTCTACAATTTGAAAAAAACTATAATTATCAGGATAGTAAATACAATTATATATTCAACATATGTTTCTTGAATATAATTAGTAATATGGACATCCACACTGTTCCAAATAATGTATCATGATGATTTAATGTATTCATTATTCTTAGAATTCTATCACTACTGTATATGTTATCACATTAAAAAACACCGAAATAATGTCTACATACATGTATGGCACAAAGAATAGTGTTAGCATTTTCTATAGCGCTGCAAATATAGTTACGTTATATTTTGACATAAGAAACTACATGTTTGCTTATTCGCATGTAATGCCTTGAATGTTGGCGTCCCGCACATACTGGTATATTCTTCTATAAATCCGATTGACAATGCATTACACACAAGTTCACAATGTCGTGGCTTTAGTCCATCTACATAATAGAGATCACATTGGTTACCACCATCTTCTTGATCCTTGGTAGGATGTGTACACAGTAAAACAACGAGGAAACAATCTGAAATAATAAAACAATAGAAAAAACACAAACGAAACACAACCAACGAAATGAAAATGACAATAAATTATGAAATTAAACTTAATCAACTCAATTTGTCTTCATATTATTATTGTATGTTAAGCAGGAGGACACATCTAAGGAATTCTGCAAAGCAATATTATATTTGCAATTTAAAAAGCTCGAAAATGAGGTCTGTGCTTAGCAATATATATTCAACGACTCTGGTTATTGTTTATATATTAAGTAATGCCAATGATTATAAAACAGAAGGTGGGGTACTAAAATGAAAAATTATTATGATCCTGACATTTTTTACACTCCCAGAAACAAATTGTGTGCACTAGATTATATATATACATTTTTATTTGTAGTAAAGGTTCAATTTCTTGAAACTGGAATAATTCAATAAAAACATAAATATCTATTAAAAGAAATGTGTGCGTCTGGAATATCCTTCACCAGGTATGTTCATAGTTCAAAGGTTAAAAAGCCAAAGGGCATAAACAGGTTACTCAAAATCAGCCAAGGTTACCTATGCATAAGAAAATACAGATGAAATAATTTATATTAACTTCAACTATGTATATACAGTTGACTAGTCGGTTGGTATGATGACTTAAATGAAACCGTAAAGATGATATATATGAATAATGAGTAGTGGATGCTTAACGCCACTTCCAACAATAATCGGTTATATCATGGTGGTCAGTTTTTATTGTTGGAGGAAACCAGAGCACTCGAATAAAACCACCATCTACTCCATGAAGAAGCAATTTGACCTTACATCTCTTTAAATAAAAAAATTAAGACCATCATATTATCATGCATAACACATATACAAATACACAAACATGGCAATATGACTTTATACTACTTACTTAACATATACATCTGGTGTTTTTATTCTATGCATTTCTCCATCAATACTATAGTTGAGATTAAGTTCGTGGTCAGCTGGATCATTATCTTCGGTCACTCTAATTCTATACCCTGTCAGTAAACTAAACTGTAGGAAGTCCTTTGTAGTTTCTAACTATAGACCATAAAAAATAAATTATATTTTTTGGCTATATACTAATATCAAACAACCATGTCCGGTAACCTTTCATTTATCGTTGACCGTCCAATCAAATTCAAGACAGTTATATATTTAATATTATTATCACAATCAGGCAACAGTTTTCAGCGTGTGATCGATTTTCAATACCTTCAGATTTTGTAGACTTGTAGTTGATTGGTCAATTGCAAATATGTCTCTATACAGAATGTCATTAAAATATTGTATACATAACAAAAGATTCAACAAACATCAATTTTATTTAGATTGATGAAAGGTGAAAAGCAATGATAATAATGTCAAATGTAGAGCAAAAAATGTTTCCCTGCAAATTGTTGCATGGAGCAAACCTTGCCCGAGTGGAATACTGACTCACACGATCATGAACAGGACAGCCACAGTGAGAAAAGCTTTTATTCATCTTAATCATATTCCTATAAGGTTTTTATTTTAAACCATGTCCTTTACTGGTAGCCATCTTGGATTTTTGATTCAAACTTTGTAAAGGACCATCTAATTATTATTCGTGTACTTTGAGTTCAATTATAAGGCGTCCGTCTTTTTTATAATTTTTTTTATTATCATTCTTTTTGACAGCGAGTCCTGTTATAATTTTTCTACTGATGCCTATTCAAGAGTCAATCTGATCATAATACAGTCAAACCTGCTTTAAGAGGTCACCTTTGGGGTAAAGAAAAAGTGGCCTCATAAGACAGGTGACCTTTTAAAAGAGGTTCAATTCATGTGAAGTTTTCTATGACAGGACAAGAAAAAGGTGGCATTTTTCTAGTAGTAATAATATTTTGTTTGTTTGCTTGATATTATTTAATGTCACTTTCAACAATATTTCAGGTATATCGTGGCAGTCAATTTTATTGGTGGAGGAAACCGAAGGACCCGGAGGAAACCACCGACCTGTAGCAAGTCACAGAACAAACTTAATCACATAATGTTGTACACCTCACACTGATCGAGATTCAAACTCACAACATCAGTGGTGATAGGCACTGATTGCATAGGTAGTTGTAAATACAACAACCATATAATCACGGCCACGACAGTCCTTAGTAATAATATATAATTCATACAACCATGTATTGGTTTGCATGACATAATGGGCATTATTGATCTTTGATTCATTTAACTACTTACATGTTCCTTGGTCAATTGACGCAAATTATAAAAATGCCTTAATAAGGTTATTTTCCCGCACTTTGTATAGTCTAGCAAAGTAAACTGATCTTTACGCTGTGGTTGTTGGTTAATGGGCAGATCTTCCAAATCCAAGTCATAAGTCATGGCTAGAGCATTAGTAATTCTTTTTTCACATATTACTGTGTAAATAAAAACACATTAATACATGTATATCAATCAGTAACTCCATTTATGGTTTGGTTTGAGGTGTTTAACACCACTTTCAACAATATTTCAGTTATATCGTGGCAGTCAGTTTTATTGGGGGAGGAAACCGGAGTACCGGAGAAAACCACCGACCTGTTGCAAGTCACTGACAAACAACTCCAGTTATGCCCTACAATAAGGGCACTACAATTTCAGTGATATGTGGTATATTATATTAGATTCATTAAGTCTTAATTACAATTAAACAATCAGATCTACGTACAGGTTGTCCTTGACATGTTCAACATAGTCACTAAACAAGGGAGGCAACTGCTCTTCAAGAAATCCTCCGACAAGGAATAAATTGTACCTTAGGGCTTTTATAAATAATTGTACCTCAAATTTAAGCCTATTCAAGCATGACATTGAAGAAAACAAATGAATTTCTATTTTAGTAAATTTTGTCAATGTGTATGGAGAATGTGTTAGGTTATTTGTTCTTGTTGTCATTTTGTTCAGCTATTTCATGATTACAGGACATACTTTGGTAGGCAAGCAACAGGTAATTAAACCCACGAACCATCTAGACCTGGGTAAGTCACTAAGTGTCTAACATAGCAACTGAAATCATTATCATGGCTCAAATCCACATCTGCGGATGTTAAGATTGCAGTTCTAGGTTGCTGATGCCTCCTTTTTTTCTCACCCAGATTTGATTTAAATTTGGCCAATGTTTTAGCTGATGTTTTTTTTAAATTATGGTTTGTTCAAAATATATCCAAGTAGCAAATCTGAAAATTTGAAATAAAACAAAACAAATCAATATTGTGTTCATCACTCTATAAATTATTTAAGAAGTAATACAAAAATAACTTATAAATGTCCTTCACATATACATGCCTTCATTGCTAGCCTTTTTGTCATCACTTTGGCCCTCTGGTGCTCGATTCTCTCTAAAAAAAAATTACTGAAACTTATGATTACAGTTAGCTTTCTCTTAGACAGATTTTATGTGAAGCTCAAGCCAGAAATGAAACTGAAAATGTTTTACAAATCAACTTCTAAAATAAGGTTCCACAAGATATATTTTTAACAGTTCTGTTTCTTATTTAGATATGGGGGGTCCATTGTGGTCCAGATCGTATGGTAGTTGGATTTATATTAACTACCTATGCAATCATATTTGCCTATCAACACAAACATTGTGAGTTTCAATCCCGCTCGTGAAAGGTGTACTCGATACAACATTATATGTGATTTGCGGCAAGTCTATCGTTTTCTGCGGGTACTCCGGGTTTCCTCCACCAATAAAACTGACCCCCGTGATATAACTTAAATATTGTGGCATTAAACACCATAAACTAACCAATATATAATTATGCATAGTGTAATGAATACAATATAATGAACGATTAGACCAACCGGTAAGGAAAATAATAATATTCAATGTTTCACCCTATTTTTGTTCTTATTGTGTACAGACTATTAGTCACTTAGGGTCACAAGTTCTGTCAAAATTTTGCGTCGCTTTGTAACTTATTTTTATATGAATTAAACTTGTAAATACATTTTTTATATCTATTACAAGTGAAAGTCATTATTTTCCAATGAACACTCCTAACAAACATGTGTAGATACTTACAAATAATGATATGTCATTTCTACATTAATTTCTCTTATTGGTTTCCAGAACAGGTACCATAATGGAAGCACTGTAATGTTTACACAAAGACACGTTATGTTAATGAATACATTACAATCATGATTACTATGTACAATGTCTTAACAAACTCTCAATAACAGAAATTAAAAGAGATGTTACTTTAAACATATTTTATTGTTCAAAACAAAAGAGATGTTGTAACTGTTGTCATTCCTCGCTAATAAATCACACCGCTCCTACCCAAAATCCACTACACAAACATACAAGTAGATTTACATCTTTGGATCGATTAAAACTAAATTATGAACGGATCATATTGTCTTTTCTAAGGCGATATCTTAGCTTGTGGCTTTTCGCTACCTTAGTTAGCACATTCATCATCTATGTAACTACAATCACAGGCACTCGGGTACACTCTGTGATTTTCATTATTTTCATTAAAATAAAATATTTTCCCTTTTAGTGCCTCTATTCTAACCTTCTCCGCACAGAATCACCTCATTTT
>MJUT01011643.1:119694-136115 GCA_002080005.1 Gigantidas platifrons
TTTTTTTAAACTTCAATTTAAAACAATATTAACCAATACATGTACTTGATTATTTTGCCAACAGAAAACATATTCATTCTAGTCATTTTATTTACTTAGTGAAATTTGAAATTCTGGTTTGTCCCTTCATGTGAATGCAAGTCATTCTGTATGTGTCTTTTATGTGAATGCTAATCATTTTGTGTGTGTCTTTTTATGTGATTGCTAGTCATTCTGTTTGTGAATGTTATGGGGGAAAAATTATTGCAACCTAAGTTGCAAACTAAGTACCCATATTTGTAAATGCTGGTAATTTTGTGAATGTCCTGGTGAAAGAATTATTACAACCTAACCGCCTGTATATGTTATAAAAGCTAGTTTGTAGTTGTGTCAAACACATGAATATTCCAAATACATTGTTATTTACATTGTGAGATAAACATGAAACTTGGTAGCATTCAGATAATAAAAGTTCCTAATTTCAAGAAAAATCTTTGCTTACACTGATTTGTTTTAGTTTGCCTTGATGTAATAGGAAGGTATATGATATCTGAATACAATTTTTTATGCCCCTTTTTGTCTCAAGGTTTCATATTTTTTTTTTAGATTTTTAAAAATTCATTCATTTTTTTACATGTTTTTTTTCTTAATATTTTCATATTTTTTCCTAATTTATGTTTACATGCTAATTTCATATAATCTGGTACCTGTTGTATTGAAATTAAATTAAATTGAAATTATTAATTTTGTTGTACATCCCCAACAAATCTAGTATCATAGATGATTTTTTTTTAAATTGAAGTGATGATAAATAGTAATTCCCCAGTCTAAATTAAAAAATGCACATTGTTTAAAACAATATTGGAGTAAAAATGATTCAAATAAAGTGAAAAATACGGTATTAATACAAGAAAATAAAAAAAGACATAAAAATATACCCCCTTTCCCAAATGATTTATCCTCTTTCGGATGTACGCTTGTGTGTCGCTTATTGTTGATGTTAAGAAACACCACCGATGTATTCCGAAAGACAATGAATTTCGATGTTTGGCAAATGGTCGATCGATCAAGGTGGGTGTAGAACTAAGTGACACAATTGCATCCCACAAGACATTGGCACTAGTTGTCGGTATGACAATGATCCTAGATGATTTCCTCAGGCAATGGATGTTACAGAAAGCCATCATATTGTTTTAATTAATTTTCTGACTTAAATAGAACCATCTCGACATTTGTTTTGCAAACGAGTCCACTTCAAGTAGCAAAATTCGATGTTTGTGCACTATATAAATAAAAACTGAAGTGATGCAATAAATTTCTATTTATCCATAGATATATTCCGTATATTTTAATTGATTTCAAGCGTACGTATTTATTGTAAACCGACGTATTTTAACCGAAGGGTTGAACGTCATTTTTCATCAAAAATGACGCGAAGTCACGTGACTTTGTTTTTAGATGGAACTCTCCTGCGTCACTGGCTTCCCGACTGCATATGTTTCCGTTTCAATCAAAGTTCAATAACTTTGAGTTGTTTGATACGAAGACGTTTGTAAATTGGTACATGGTAAAAATGTCTTTGGATCAGTTCTTGGTTGCTTGGATGTAGTTGGCAAATTGGTTTCGTTGTTTACATTCTGCATATGTAATAATTTTATTTTTATAACAAAATTTAATGATTTTAATTACGATTATTTCATGTCCCTATTTGAATGTGGTGTTCGCGAATGAATATGTTGGTGACGTCAGTATATGAGTATAACCAAAATTTTCTCCAGGCGGATCAGCCAATCAGATTGCAGTATTCACATCAAATTAAATTATTGTTTGATAATATTACAAATCAATTCAACACTCCCCGTAATCGCTTGCAGTCATTAAAACTGTCCTCTTATAATTATATGTAAATTCTTTATATAACTTTAATATAATGTTACACACTTAATTAAAGCTTATCCAGGTGTAACACACAATCGATTTAGTTAGGATGTGTACACGTGTTGAATAGTGCGGTGTGTTCGTTTAATATAAACAAAAATCTGTTCTATTGTAAGATAACTACAAGAAAGAAATCCATTAATTTGTTTTTATCACTTTCCTTATTTTCATTTTATACATTTGCAAGAACTCTCACTCTTATATACGTCCTTGTCCTTGATTTATGCTTGTAATATAGGTGTATTTATATAAATGTTCTGTGTTCAATATTATATTGATTTTTATTTTGGAGAAGACGATGCTAAGTGGTAAACCTTGTGTCTGATCCATTTGTTTTATTTCAACAATAAAAACGTTTAAATTCAACAGCATTTTTTGAAAGGACGGACAGCCAGAATTTTTATCTTTACTTAGAATTCTTAATTTTGTTTCCATGTAAATCACATGAAAGTATTGTAACATTTGTCAATACATGCCAATTTGATGAGAAGCTCTAATAGGTACTACTTTTTAATAGACTGCAAACATGTTGAGTTCAACGTACGACTGTAGACACACTTTCAGTGCAATACATTTTGTTCTAGCTGCCCACTCCTTCAGCAATTTTCACACAATGTCTCTTGGTCCATGATAAAGGTCGGAATAGATTTAAGGCGGGTATATACCAATCTAATTAAAATTAGATCTCTCACTTTGCTCTTGTTTATTTATATTTCGCGCGTGGGAGATCTAACGCAAGCCTGTAGACATTGCATTCTGGTGACCTAGGGTCACGCATATGTAATGAGATGCAAATAAAGGTAACGACCCTCAGAACAGCCAATCAAAATGGTTTTCTGATATCACACATAATAAGCACACATATATTTGATTTGTAATAAATACGCCTAGGAGAACTATTTTACGGAGGTAAAAATTAAAAAGCTAAAAACGATCACAAATCATTGTTAAGAGAGAATTGATTTGAAATGAGTGATTTATGTTCATATTTATTGATATTTACAATAATTAAAACAATTTTAAGTAAAAAAAAATTTACTGTTTCTAAATTTTACAAAAATCTTGTGTAATGAGCGTTGACAGATATGTTGTGTAGCGTAGCAGGAACGACAACTCTGGATAGAGAATGAATTCATTAGCACCAAGAGTTACGTCCCTTGCATAAATCCACTTCGACAATATTTTGTTTCACCCTAGATCACCAGAATGCGATGTCTACAGGCTTGCGTTAGATCTCACACGCGCGAAATATAAATAAACAAGAGCAAAGTGAGAGATCTAATTTTAATTAGATTGGGTATATACCTACCCACAAAGGGTGATGTTTTATGTGTTTAGTTTTTGTTTGTTTATTGGTGGGATAAACACTGAAAATTTTGAATCTGTACTTTAAGTCTTCCTTCCTTCTTCAAAACAGATTTGACATAGTTCCTAATGGACAAATAAATCTAAAAGTACCAACGTCCAATATGATAACTTTTCGATTTTAAGTCCAATTTGCATGTGATTTTCCATTGAATTTCTCAGGTAATGTATACAAATATTTTTTGTAACTCTTACCGAGGGAGCCAAAAGTGACAAATTTTATCTAAAGTCCTATTATAAATGTTTTGTTTTCTCTAAATTCCTTATGAAATTCCTTCCCGTACTTTTCAAACAGTTTCTACCTAGTGATGTTTTTTTTTTTTGCGGAACAATTCTCATTTTCAGTAAAACTGTTGCATGAGGAAGCCCTTGTCGACTTGATGCCATCGTACGATGCTGCGCCCAGTGTACCCCTTTATTGTTTTGTGTAATAAATGATGGGACATAGAGAATCTTACGATAGCAGTCAGGATAGTGGTCATAATCATCGCAGCAGTATTCAGAGTATGATGATTTGTATCTGTAATAATAATAATAATAAAAAAATAATGTATTATATTTCAATTTATGTATTTGTAACAAAACGTGTTTTATTAAAGTTTAAAACTAGATTAATAACTATACATTGTTCGAAAAATAGATGTGATAAGAAAATGATATATTTTTTGTACGATAATTTAGAGTGAAAAACAAATATATCAGCTCAAAGGTTTGTAAAGTTATTTGGATTTCCAATCTTTCGACTTTGAGCGTACCTGATGAAGGGGATTCCAGAAACGCGTCGTGTGCACTGATTTGTTTTGATTTCCAATCTTTCGACTTTGAGCGTACCTGATGAGGGTGATTCCAGAAACGCGTCGTGCGCACTGATTTGTCTTGTTTTCCAATCTTTTGACTTTGAGCGTACCTGATGAGGGTGATTCCAGAAACGCGTCGTGCGCACTGATTTGTCTTGTTTTCCAATCTTTTGACTTTGAGCGTACTTGATGAGGGTGATTCCAGAAACGCGTCGTGCGCACTGATTTGTTTTGTTTTCCAATCTTTCGACTTTGATCATACTTGATGACGGTTATTCTAGAAAAGCGTCATGCGCACTTATTTGTTTTGGTTTCCAGACTTACGACATTGAGCTTACAGGATGAAGGTTATTCCAGAAACGCGTCGTTTTATTTTACCAATAGATCCAGTAAAGATACTAACAGGTAGTACCTTCTCTTTTTTCCTTCCAATGTTCATTTAAGCACTATATTTTTGATTACAGTGATTTTTATTTGTACAGTACAGTTTAATAAATGAATACCAGTAATGGGTCAAAACTCTTTACGTACAAATATATTTCCTTATATATTTCATAATAATTAAATTTGATTTGAATAGTTCAATCTGATTGGCTAATCCGCCTGGGGAAATTTTGGTTATACTCAATAACCTGGGTTGGTATTGTGACGTCACCAACTGACGTGTTCATCCGCCGACAAATTCAAATAGTCACATGAAATAATCGTCATTAAAATCGAGGAATCATTAAATTTTGTTGTAAAAATTAAATTATAAGGAATATTTGAAATTGTTGAACAGGTTATACTTGCATAACCTGGTTTGTGTCAGTTTACGCTTTCCATAAACCGCTTCGCGGTTTATTAAGCGTAAACTGATCCAAACCAGGTTATATCGTATAACCTGTTCAACAATTTCAAATATTTAAGAAATATTTGAAACTGTTGAACAGGTTTAATATTTTCCACCAATCATAGACAACTTAACATTAAAATATGTTTAAGTCATCAATGTTGGTTAAAGGATGGTTCAGAGAAAATACAAGCCGTCGAAATACAAGGAAAGTCAGGTGACCGCCTTCTCTAAATATCAGTTTACCTGCCAGCAAAAGGGAGCAAAAATCATCAAATTGAGTATCAAGATTGTGTAGATCAGTTATATGAGCTATATCAAAAGTATAGGGACTCCCATACAATAGTTATAGGAGGAGATAGGAATGAGGATCTGAATAATCCAAGCAGTAACAAACGGAACCAATACCTATTGGACTTTATTAAAGAAACACAACTTGCCTATAATAACTCTTCAAAAACTTTTGTAAACTCCATGGGACAAGAAGTCTCAGAAATAGATTATTTTTTGCATAATGTCAAAAAAGGAGAACACTCAAAGAAAACAGTCTTGCAAAATCTTCCAGAAAACACCTCTGATCATTACCCGATAAAATTGTCTATAGATTTTGAATATTCATGGCAACCGATGAAACAAAAAGATAACAAACCTGGAATTACGAAGGTGAAATGGGAATAAGTTGACAAGGAATGGTATGAGGTAATACTGAGAGAAAATATCAGCAGCATTAAGCAGAAATTAGTAACAGGAGATATACCAATTGGACAGAATATACTTAAAATTTGTGAAATCACGAATTCGGCAGCGATAACCTCATCATCAAACAAAGCTATTTTCAAAGCGAAGCCAAAATTGAAGGTATGGACCAACGAAATTAAAGCAGCAATCTCAAACTCAAGATCAAAATATAAAATATGGAGAGATAATGGAAAACCATCAGAAGTTGAAAACATACATCTACAAGAGAAAGGGAAGGCAAAAAGGCATTTAAGGAAGACAATTCGCATAGAACAAGCAATACAAAGAAATAAAGAAAAAGAGCTCATTATGGAGACTAAAAACAAAGACATGAAATTATTCCATAAATTAGTACGAAACAACAGAAAGAAAAGAACAGACGCAATTACAGAGTTCAATGCTAATGGTAATGACTACAAAGGGGAGGAAAACGTGGTCAATGCATTTCAGGACCACTTCAGCAAACTAGCAACATTCAGCCTGCAAGGCAAGATTGACTCGCCATACCACAACATGGTAGAGGAAGATATTGAAACCCTTAATGAACTTGTACGTAACAGAACTGTTACGGCAGTGAGTGTGGATGAAATAACAAAAGCTATAAATTCTATAAATAAAGGGAAATCAGTTTACTTCCATGGTACATGTATCACAATTGAGCATATCATCTTCGCAGGAAGTGAAATGTAGGAACTTCTTATCCTGTTTATCAACATTATTTTTGAATGTGGGGAAATACCTGAAATATTGAAAATGGGCCTACTATCGCCAATGTTCAAAAATAAAGGTACAAAACAACAAGCTTCAAATTATAGAGGTATAACGGTACTGCCAGTGATAAGTAAAATAATTGAGACCATAATTAAAAACAGATCCCAAAAGCTAGTACTTAATACTCAAAACAGATCCCAACGGGGCTTCACCACTGGTTCTTCTCCAATGAACTCAGCACTTATTGTAGAGGAGTGTTATAGAGAGACAAAGGACAACAACATCGATTTCCAACTAATCTTGCTTGATGCAAAAGCGGCATTTGATACCGTCGTCCATAGCCATATGCTTGGGAGAGTTTTTCTGGCAGGAATCGACAATAGACACTGGACTTTAATCAAAAGCTTGCATGAAAATGCCAAAAGTTCGGTAAAATAGAATGGAATTATTTCAGAACAATTTAATGTCAATCAAGGTGTACGACAGGGTAAAATTTGAGTACAGACCTTTATAAACTTTATATTAATCCACTTTTGGACAGACTGGAAACATCAGGATTAGGCTTAAAAATTGGTAACATCAGTGTTAGCAATACCGCATGTGCTGACGATATAGCTCTGATTAGCGAAATACCAGATGAGGCACAAACACTAGTCAACATGGCTACCGACTTTGCATTCATGGAAGGATACCAGCTCCAACCCACTAAATGTGTTGTTATAAACGTATCATCCAAAAAGAATCAGACATACAATAGCAAGTCGCCCTTACAAATGGGAAGTAACAACATGCCTTTTGTTTACAACGCTGTGCATCTCGGGATTATAAGAACAACATCGCTAAAGGGAAATACGACAACAAATGTTGAGGAGAACATAAAGAAAGCCACGAGAAGTGCATACGGACTAGTTAGCAGTGGATTTCATGGTTATAATGGTTTAGATGTTGACACTATGATTCACCTGTACAAAATCTACGTACTCCCAGTCTTACTATATGGGCTAGAATTGATATTGCCTCAATGACCTCAACTTGAACAGTTGGAAATTGCCCAAAAGAGGCTACTCAAACAAATATTAGCACTCCCCAATAGTGTGGCGGACATAGCAGTCTATATTTTAACTGGGATATTGTCAACAGAGGCGCAGCTGCATATCCGAGCTCTTGGATTATTCAATAATGTTTGCCATCAAGCAGAGAATTCCTCCGAAAAAAGCCCTAGCCAGGCGACAACTAACAGTGAAGTCGGATTCTAGTACAAGCTGGTTTGTGGGAATCAAACACCTCCATATGAAATATGATCTAAAAGAAGCACAAAGTTATCTTGACAAGCCAGAAAGTAAAACAAAGTGGACTCGTACTGTGAAAGAGGCAGTGTATAAAAAGTGGGTAGACAAAATAACCAGCCTAATCCCGCTTTACAAAGGACTAAAATTCCTAACGTTTGGAAACCTAGAAAAAGGAAAGATTCATCCATTATTTAAGGTCAACTGCCATACGGGTAAAGACACCTGCAGACTTTCTGTGAAACTCAAATTGCTTACAGGGTCGTATATACTACAGAGTAAGAGAATTACTTACAGGGTCGTATATACTACAGAGTAAGAGAATACGAATGTACAAGATTGAAACGGAAGCTACTTGCTTGCTATGGAAAGATTATGAGGAAACTATGGAACATTTTATTTTGGGGTGTCGTTACGTAGAAACAGTTAGAAATCCAGTGATACATGAACTAGCAAATGAGTTAAAAGAGTGTGATATAGACTTTTGGCAGCTTATTGAAGTGAAGAAAATACAGCTAATTCTAGATAGCACAACTATTGGAAAAACAAGGAAAATAACCTCAGCCAGCGCCCAACGAGTAGAACTACTAAATCGACGTCTGATATTTCAACTTCATATTACAAGATATAGAGGAATCTTGGATCAGAAATAATCATTTAAACTAACTTAGCAGCACAAAATCCTGAGAACTTTTAGGATATAACTTGTGTTTAATGATGATACAGCCAAAATGGTCAGTTCGTTTATGGACACTACACAACGAACAATATGTTTTAAATATATTTTTACCTTTTAAGCATAACATAACCGAACCAGATTTTAATTATGAGTGGTTTTTAAATTAGCATAGTGACAATATTTTATTACAGTTGAGGGATAGCTAAAAGATACTTTTACCTTTTAAACATACCACAATAGAACCAGTTTTTAATTTTGGAGTGCTCTTAAACCTATTGAGAAGACAGACTTTTTAGCATAGTACCAATATTTTACTACAGTTGACGGGTAGGCAAAGATATTTTTACCTTTTAAACATATATAACAACCAAACTAGATTTTAATTGCGAGTGTTTTAAGGTCTAATGAGAAGAAATACTCATTAGCGTAGCGTCAATATTTTATACAGTTAAGGGGTAGACAAAAGTGGACATCTTTAATTTTTAACCTGACACGGAAAATACCAGCCTATAATAAGCCATCCTTTTATTGAACGAGCTGTGATACCCATTTTATACCGTTTAAACATTAACAGCTGGTGGAAAGATACTTTTCTTTCAGATTTTAACAAATAGGCTGTAAATAGATAGTGAGGGCATTACCCGATCTCTTTTTTATCCGTTTTATTCTGTGTGCATACATATTCGTTTGGTGGAGGATAATTCACTGTAAATAATTTCTGAGCACTAGTTCTACATACAGAGGACCCTGTATGGTTCCCCTACAAAGGGGGTGAAGATCCGGAGAAAGAAAGTTAGTAAAAAGTATAAAAGAAAATATATAAATATATCGAAAATAAACTTAATTCTGCTTTTAAAGGCGCAAAATTTAAGAAAATTTGCCAAGAAATTACAACAGGAGATTATTTTAAGTTGCCTAATTAACACCAATCTTACTTTGATCTGTTACATCTTTTATCCCATAACCACCCACAGGCAATTGTATATCCTGTTTCCTGTTGGTAGTAATTGCCGCAAATACTGAAAGAAAGGAACATTTTTTAAGAGTTCGATTGTAACTTTCGCATTAGGTTGAAAACAATATTGTTCAAACTTCATTACAACCTTGCCATTACTACTAGACATATTCTATACAGTGTAAAAGAAACACATTTTATTTTGCATTATTGTCCTCTTCTAAATCTTGATATGTGTTCTTTTCAAAAGACTATTGCATTTTTGTTCAAATATGTTTGCAGCAGTAATATCAGAATTTTGTCACAGACACAGAAAATGATACTTTATTTCTTGTAGTTGGGTACTAAGTCAGCACTTTGTTTTCAACTCTATCATTCTGTAACAAACTTTACCATGTAAAATTAGACAGAGTCAAAAATTATATGCTGAAAATTGTTTTCAGTTTCGTTAGTTTACAATTAACAACTTAACAATATGCTATGTATAACCATGATATTTGTAATAGTCAGTTACATTTTAAATCAGATGAATTAATCTCTACGTACCTCTGAGGAGATATTTCAGCAACTGATATTCCCAGGATAAAAATCTGAATCAATCTGAACATCATTACCTGAAAAAAATATTATTCTTGATCACTAATGCATGATTGAAGAATAATTTATTGTAGAATCATTGATACATGATTATTAAGGAATCATTAAAACATGATTAGTGTGGAACCATTAATAGATGATTACTATAGAATCATTAATACATGATAATTGTGGAATCATTGATACATGATTACTATGGAATCATTAATACATGATTATTGTGGAATAATTTATACATGATTATTATGGAATCATTGATACATGATTATTGTGGAATAATTGATACATGATTATTGTGGAATCATTCAACATAAATACTGTGGAATCACTAATACATGATTATCTGAAACATATAAATATTCACGTGAATGTACTGGCTGTATATGGGGTCCTTCATTGTAGATACATAATAATAATACTGGTACATAAAAAGCAAAGATTAAAAACATCATGTCTTTGGTAGGTTTTAGGTACACATATCTTTTTGATAATAATTTTTAAGAAAATCTTCAAAGCAACAATTTTAGATATTGCTAAAAAGATCATGTTTGGATACCAAAAATTAAGAAGAATCCATAAAGAGAATGGTATATTGCCAGTTCTTCTATATGACATAATGTTCAGCAAATTATTACAAAAAGTTTGTCTGCTGTCAAAGAAGGACTACAATCATACTATGACAATTTCTAATCGAGTAATAACATCAATCAAATGTGGATACTGAAAAAACTCTGAAGATCTTTTAGATCATTTCAATTTTCGTACCATTTCCCATAAAAAAAAGTTAAAAAGAAAGTATTCACAACGCATTTTTACTTTAAAATGGTAGACAACGTAGTCGCGAATTAACTTTTTTTTAATATATTTTATTTATATTTTTGTCAAGCTCGAAACAAAATGCTACTAGGTTATATTTTTGTCAATCACGAACCAAAAGGCAAATAGTGCTACACAGAAAGAAAATGAAATCATCAGTATGTTGGAGTTCTTTATAGCATATTTGTCGCGTTCGGAGGGCACAATTTTTCAACAAATCATTGGCATTTTAATGGGGAAGACTGTGCTCCGCTCGTTGTTGATCTTTTCGTAAACTCCTATAATGTAGAGTTTATAATAAAAACAAACATATTTACAGACGCTAAAGTCCTTAATCTCACTTTCAGGCATTTTGATGATGTTCTGTCAATCAATAATCCAAACTTTACTAAATGTATTCTATTATTATACCCCCAAAGAATTTAAGATTAAAGAAACAACTGTCTCTGTCTCATTTCCTGGCATTTACCTGATATTTGACACCAATGACCAGCTTCTACCAGACTCTATGACAGCAGACACAACTTTAATTTTGCCATTATAATGTTTCCACATCTTGACAGTAGCATACCAACCGCACCCATGTATGAAGTATTTATTTCACAACTCATACGTTACGCTCGAGCTTGTAGATTGTATTTAGACCTTTTTACAACTTCACCGTTTAATAGGCTAATATTATGCATCTGACAACTTCTGTGTCGCGAAGATTTAATATATTATTATGATTTTGAAGATTATGGCGTTCTTTATAATAAAACTGTACTCGGGGATATATGTGAGGATTAACATTTTAGTTAACTGTGGAAAAAAACTTGCATAATCGTATCATTTTAAGTATTTAACCCCGTCACTTTTTATTGAAGTTCCTGTATCAAGTCAGGAAAGTGAGCAGTCTTGTATTTGTGTGCTAGAAGTATCGATTTTGCCTCTTTCTACGATTTTTATATTGAATTTTGGAATTGTTCCGACAGTGGTATTTTTTTATTTTTGTTTTTCATTTTAATAAACTTAATCGTCCCTGTCGAACTCGTTGTCCTTTTTTTTCTTAGTCAAAAAGCCTGATGTGCACGATGTCTTTGTGCTATTTAAATAAACAGGTAACATAACATATATCAGTCTTTTATTGCATTATGATAAAAAGTTGTTGGCCCTTTATCATTAGTACAGAAAAATGATAAGCAATAGATTTTAATTTTAGCAATCCTTTGTTTTTGTACAATTTTAATCCTGTTCGCAATATCTAAAAACTAAATGCTACTTAAAGTTGGTACTTAAAAAATATAGACACCAGATCTTAGACATACTCATGGATACCACATATACTACTATGTCTGCTTCATACACCTAGAAATAAACAGTAAGGGCCGGATAAGAACGAAATTTAACGACAACAGAGATTATTTCATTTTTCCGATTGTGAACTTAAGTGCATAGATAGGGGCTTAGATTTTATAGATATATCAGAAATACCTAGGAACTCTGAAATTCAAAAACTTGTTCCATTTCATATAATTGCCCTTACAAAAGAATTAGTATGGTGTGATTTTTAATTACACAAATTCGTGTAGTTGTATTTATTCGAATTTCTATAGAATGGCCATGGTAGATATAAATGCCTTGTCTTAGGAAAGGAAAAATCTTACTTGTAAAAATAAACACTCTGATTCTACCAAAAAGTTCTCTGTATGACAGCATATTTGTTATGTTTGTTGGACTGGTTTTCAACAGTCGGCATACCTAAGCGAACATTCTAGCCGACTTGTTCCTTTATTCGTATGAGGAGGACTTCATACATGGGTTTTTTTCAAGAAAAACGAAAGGAAGCTATCCCGATCCTTTAATTTCACGGTCATCTATATAGATGATGTCCTTTCACGAAGAAGAGTTTGAAGATAACAAAGGGGCAATCAGAATCCGTGTGTCGAAGAAGAACAGACAACACAATGTCCAATAGAAAAAACACAAAAGGACAACTAACGATCTACAAAACCTAAACATGAAATTAAAGAGCGAGTAACACGAGCCCCACTAAATACCGGGAGTGAACTCAGGTGCTCCGGAAGGGTAAGCAGTTCCTGCTCCACTAGTGACACCCGTTGTTCGTATTAATCTAGTTACAAACCCGGTGATAAGTCATAAATAATTCTAAGCTTGGTGATTTTGTTGATCCCATCTATCCCATTGAGCTTGAAATAAAGGATACCACAGATACAGCTAGGTTGCTGCTAACAAGGAAGCTACTGAACCAAGGGTTCCTCTTAGCTAAATTGAAGGCATCACTTCGACAGTTTTACGGTCGCCACCATGACTTGATTGACCGTTATGGAATATATGTGTCACCAATGACCACGAATATGTTCCACTTGTCGTAAACACTTCTCGGTTCTTTCCTCATTCATGACTTATCATCTGGTTTGTAACTAGATTAACACGACGGTGTCACTAGTGGAGCAGGAACTGCTTACCCTTCCGGCGCACATGAGTTTATCCCCGGTTTTTAGTGGGGTTTGTTTTACTCGATCTTTAGTTTTACAATGTATATGTATATTTTGTAGATCGTTATTTGTCCTTTTGTTCTTTTTCTTTTGGCCATTGTGCTGTCTGTTCTTCGATATACGGATTCTGATTACCCTTTTGCTATCTTCAAACTCTTCTTGACTTGCACATATTAATTGACAGTGAGGGTTGGGGAAGAACGAAACCTTACGACAAAAGAGATGATTTCAATTTTCCCATTATCAACTTTCCATTTATATTTAGCAACATTCCAGCAGTACCTGCATATGGAGTATATATCTCTCAGATGATCCGATATTCCAGAGCTTGTGGTTTCTATCAGGATTTCTTCGATAGAGTGTTGCTGCTAATAAGGAAGCTACTGAACCAAGGGCTCCTTTTGGTTAAGTTGAAGTCATCACTTAGAAAGTTTTACGGTTGCCACTACCGGTATGACTTGATAAACCGTTACGACAATCTGTGTCACAAATGATTACAGATATGTTCCACTTGTCGTAAGCACTTCCCGGCCTGTTCTTCGTGCATGGCTTATCACCGGGTTTGTAACTAGAGTAGCATGACGGGTGTTTTCTAGTGGAACAAGAACGTAACTGTTTTCCCTTCCAGTGGAGCACCTGCGTTTACCCCTGTTTTTAGTGGCATTGGTATTACTCGATCTTTAGTGTAGTGATTTGTACATCGTTACTTGTCCTTTTGTCATGTTTCTTTTGCCCATTGTGTTGTCTCCTTCTTCGATTTACGGATTCTGATCGCCCCTATAGTATCTTCAACCTCTTTATTTATCAACTTGGCGGCCATATTGTTACATTGTTCAAGACAAAGAGGGTAAGCGTTTTCTTGGGAAGGGATTTTGAAAACAATAAATTGGAAAACTGTTTTAATGTCATCTTTAACTCTATATCCCCCTAATGTAATAAGTGGTGTGAGAGGGAGAGTGCTGATAAGAAAGCCTTGCGTAATTTTATAACAACATTTATGGACATTTTGAGATTAGTTCCATACCAAATTTGAGGAAACAAATCAGTCAGTCTCTAGAATCAAATATTAAAAAATTGTTTGGTTCATCTAATAAAGTAGCTAACAACGTTAATGTTGCTTGACGTCAATATTATGTACATATTATAACAGGGGATATTGTCAATAAAGCTTTTCAAAATACACCAATTTCTGATCTAGCTATCATCAATAAACATGATTTATCAACTAAACCTCTAAGCGCCACATCCCCTCATAGAAATATTCCTACAATATACTAGTTACCTAAATAACGAATTCCGCACACAATGATGTTCGGTTTGTTGTTACCTCCAGTTGTTAATAAGAGGTCTCCTGTCTTATTTACGTTATTTGCGTTTGTTTGCGCATAGTGGTGTCCAACATATATTGTGTTGTGTTGGATTTTGTTTTCCTTCGGCTTGTGTAGCCTATGTTGCCAGTTTCTCTAGTTTGTCCCATTTTTGATTGCCCCTTCGGTATTCTCTAACGTTTATGTACTCAAACAACCTTTTAATTTTAGCTTCAAATCAGCTTCGAGCGAATCAAATGGTACTCAACAAAAAAAAAACACTTTAACTACAATCAAGTAATCTGATATGATTTTTTGTAATAATGTCTACAAACACAGTTGCCTAAACCATTTTTGGAGTGCTAAAAAAATTATTGAAATACTAAACAAGCTTCGTTCCCTTGATTGTACGTTTGATTTCGCTGACAAATATGACTTTTCCATATTTTTCATATTTTATATTCTTTTTTATTTAAATATATTTCTGCGGGATAATTTGTAAATATTTTTGTTATTTGAAAATAAATATAAATAACTATGAGGTGTGTTGAGGTCTGTTAGCACTTTAAAATCAAATATGGAATAAAGGAATACTAAACTGTCAAATCTTTCGTATATACAAATGTACTACTGTATTGTCAATTATATAAGCCTATTCAAAACTATATTATTGAATTGAAACCTAAATTCTTTCAATAATAAAACCATTGTTCTGACCGTTGTTTGAACGGTTGGTCATAGCTCTCTTTTTATTGGTTATTTCTAAGTACATATACCTACATATTATCTGCCACCTCCTTGTCTCCTGTATTCATATTCTAATTATTGTAAGAAAAAACCCGTTTAAATAACTGTGTTTACTTGGAAAACAAAAATCCAATTTGATTAGTGTAAACATTATTTTATTGTTGAAATAAGCAATTCAATTAAACAGTATACAAATTACAATATTTTACATAACAATCAACAAATGGATTCGGAAACAAGCAACATGCTTATGTAAATCCGTTTCCATAAATAAAGACACACAATATAGCTCAGAGGTTCTATCATAAATATAAAAAAAAAATGTATACCATATCAATTTAATAAATATAAAATTTTAAATAAGATATGAGAATAAGAATAAATAGACGAAGGAATTGTACATGTACAAGTCAAGCACATACTGTTAGAAAATATATATTTGTTACATACAGACTGATTACCAGTACAACACTAAGCACATTAATAGGACACACATTACCGGTTTTGCACAAAGCGTTTACTATTAATTAAAAACTTTTGAACATTACTAAATATTATAGTATTTTCATCAACTGATAAATTATCAGACCCAAAAAGCAAAGTATCAATTGTTTTAGGAAAAGGGAAATTTAATGAAAATATATATTGTCGTCTAAGTTCTGTATATTTATTACATTTCAGCAAATAATGAGTTGACGATTCTGTTATGCCACAAGAACAGTATGGATTCGCAATTATATTTTTTAAAAACAGGTGTTCATTTAAGGAGCTGGCAGCCATTCGAAGTCTTGCATGGAGAATTTGTCCCAATCTTGTACCTAAGTTATAATAAATCGGCTTTTTTATTTTTCTTGACGCAAAATATGACTTCAGAGATTCAACTGACGGTTTATTCTTAATTGTATCTGGAAGTGTGTTCCACAGTTGAACTGCTGAAGGAAAAAAATAGCTTGAGTAGAGACTAGTTCGAGTTAGTATTGTGTATAATCTGTCAGGATTTCTCGTATAATATGTATGTATTTCATGTGATCTATCGGGCAGAAGATTTCTCAAATATAAAGGGGTGTAATTATTAATTATTTTATACATCTGAACAATTTTATGGTTTTGTCTTCTAACTGCTAATTTTTCCCAACCGGTTTCTCTATATAAATTTTCAATTGAAGTCAACCTGGT
>MJUT01011643.1:144353-157202 GCA_002080005.1 Gigantidas platifrons
ATTTAATGAAAATATATATTGTCGTCTAAGTTCTGTATATTTATTACATTTCAGCAAATAATGAGTTGACGATTCTGTTATGCCACAAGAACAGTATGGATTTGCAATTATATTTTTTAAAAACAGGTGTTCATTTAAGGAGCTGGCAGCCATTCGAAGTCTTGCATGGAGAATTTGTCCCAATCTTGTACCTAAGTTATAATAAATCGGCTTTTTTATTTTTCTTGATGCAAAATATGACTTCAGAGATTCAACTGACGGTTTATTCTTAATTGTATCTGGAAGTGTGTTCCACAGTTGAACTGCTGAAGGAAAAAAATAGCTCGAGTAGAGACTAGTTCGAGTTA
This sequence comes from Gigantidas platifrons, assembly GCA_002080005.1. Lineage (NCBI taxonomy): Eukaryota > Metazoa > Mollusca > Bivalvia > Mytilida > Modiolidae > Gigantidas > Gigantidas platifrons. The sequence goes on from MJUT01011643.1 coordinate 144,701, forward strand.
GTATTGTGTATAATCTGTCAGGATTTCTCGTATAATATGTATGTATTTCATGTGATCTATCGGGCAGAAGATTTCTCAAATATAAAGGGGTGTAATTATTAATTATTTTATACATCTGAACAATTTTATGGTTTTGTCTTCTAACTGCTAATTTTTCCCAACCGGTTTCTCTATATAAATTTTCAATTGAAGTCAACCTGGTCCCCCCGTTACTATACGTGCTGCTTCAATCTGTATAGCTTCAATTTTATTTACAAGAGAGACAGTTTTATTGTCCCAAACAATGTCGGCATACTCAACAACAGGATGAATAAATGTAAAATATATATGTTCTAAACATGTTCTATTTAACTTGAACTTGAAATTTCGTAAGACATTTAACCTTTTAAACGATTTGGATATCACCAGATCAATATGTTTATCCCAAGACCCATTTTCAGTAAGAATTAATCCTAAATGTTTATGTTCAGTTACAGATTGCAGAACTACATTATTCATAATTAGTGGTGGATGTTGAGGTTTATTACGTTTTTTTGAAATTAACATTGATTCTGTCTTTTGTGGATTAAAGGTAACAAGCCAGTCAATAGACCACTTATGAATTTTTTCAAGGTCGTTATTAATGAGTCTAGAAGCATCCATGGGATCGTCAACTATAAGATATAATGTAGTGTCATTGGCAAATAGTCTTATATTACAATTTATATCAGATACTATATCATTTATAAAGACTAAAAATAATAAGGGTCCCAATATGGAACCTTGCGGAACTCCAGCCTTAATTCCTATCCAAGCTGATTCTGAACCATTAATTACAACATGTTGTTGTCGATCAAGTAAATAGTTTTCAAACCAGCGTAAGAGATTTTCTTTTATTCCATATTTTTTTAAATTTATATAAGAGACCTTTATGCCAAACACGATCAAAAGCTTTACTTATATCACAGAACACCACCTGGATTTCTTTGCCCTGATCTAAAGCCCTCCCAAAGTCATTAGTTATATCCAAAAGTTGGTTGACTGCTGAATCATTTTTTGTGAAACCTGACTGAAAAGAAGTGATAACATTTTTATCTACTAAAAAACTAGAACTGTCCGCATAGCGGGACTAATACACCCTGCATCGCTCTGACTGTGTCCAAGATTATTGAAAACTAAGTCTACACGGAAAATATATTATTTGTCAAATTATAATGTTTAACACATTGAACAAAAATAAAAACGTCGTAGCATAAAAACTGGAAGAGGAGTTGCACGGACAAACCATGTACCCTTTCAGCCAAATTCACAAATAAAAAAAAAAGTAACTAAGTTCAACAATCTATATTTTTTGGTAAAATTCATGAAAATCAAAATCCTTACAACATGCACATCTTTGATATGAGTACAAATGTTCTGCAATGTAAAAACTTCCTAACTTACAAACTGTAGGAGGAGTTGCGCAGACAAACCATGTACCCTTTTTGCCATATTCACACAAAAATGGCTAAGTTCAACAATCTATATTTTTAGTAAAAATGCACAAAAACCAAAATCTTGACCACATGCACATCTTTGATATATGTACAAACAATCTACAATATAAAAACTTCCTAGCGTAAAAACTGTAGGAGGAGTTGCACGGACAAACCATGTACCCTTTTAGCCAAATTCACCAAAAAAAGACTTAAGTTCAGCAATCTATATTTTTGGTAAAAATTCATGAAAATCAAAATCCTTACCACATGCACATCTTTGATGCATGCACAAACGATCTGCAATATAAAAACTTCCTAGTGTAAAAACTTTAGGAGGAGTTGCGCGGACAAACCATGTACCCTTTTTGCCAAATTCACCAAAAAATGACTAAGTTCAACAATCTATATTTTTGGTAAAAATGCACAAAAATCAAAATCCTTACCACATGCACATCTTTGATATATGTACAAATGATCTGCAAAATAAAAACTTCCTAGCAGAGAAACTGTAGGAGGAGTTGCACGGACAAACCATGTACCCTCTATGCGGACAGACAGACGGACGGATGGACACAGACAGGGTGAAACCTATATACCCCCCAAACTTTGTTTGCAGTGGCTATAATTATGTACATGTTTGTATACACATCTTTCCATAACCTTACCAATAACACTTATTAGAGATATTGGTCTGTAATTTTTTACATTGTTTGGATTATTAGTTTTAAAAACAGGTATAACATTAGCATTTTTCCAGTCAGACGGATACTTACTTTGGTTTAGTGACATATTAAACAATCTAGATAATGGTTTACATAAAATATTAGCAGCTTCCTTTAATAGTCTGGGGTTAATCATGTCAGGTCCTATGGCTTTTGATATATCTAAGGTCTGAAGTATATCTCTAACTTGTCCGTCAGTAAGTTCAATGTCTGTTAGTTCAAAGTCATGCATTATATCTAAGTCAGGAGTATTTACATTGGAATCATTGAGATTAGACTGCATGGAAAAATACTTGTTAAATAGCTCTGCTTTGTCTCTGTCGATTTCTACAACATTATCATCAATTAAAGGTGGGATAGATTTATTACTTTTTTTATTACTTCAAGTCTGTTAAGTTTTTTTTATTAAAGTCCAAAAGTTTTTACTCCCCGGCTTTTCACTAATTATTTTATCTGACAAATCATTATAGTAAGTGACGCATGCCGTCCGTATTATGTCAACACATTTATTCCGTTGTTTTCTAAATTTTTCCCATTTGTAGGCCATGTTTGATTTTTTGGCTTTTTTATGTAATCTGTTTTTTTTTTCATATGTTTTTTCTAATGTAACTCGTTATTTCCTAATTGTCACTATTTTATTAGGGATAGTATCAGCAGCTGCATTTAATATAATATCAGTAATAGAACTAGTTAAACTTTCAATATCATTGTCATTGTTATCAAATAGTACATCCCAGTCAACATTTATAAGTTTTCCCTGTAAGCATTGTAATCACCTCTATCATATAAGTATACCTTCCGTTTAAAAGATTTTGGCGACTGTTTTTCAATATTCAATAAACCTAGAGTTGGGCAGTGATATCGAACTTGATTTAGTAAAGATGGTCCAACCTCAGAATAGACAACCCCATTAGCATTATCTGTAATAATCAAATCTAACAAAGTGGAGCTATGCTCAGTAAAATACGTAGGTGTGGTAATAAGTTGGTGAAGGCTAAATTGTGTTAACACATTACTCATTCTCAAGTTACTCTGATTCAATTGATTGTCGTTAAAATCTCCGACCATAATCAATTGATTAAAATTACAATTAATAGCTAATTCTATGGAATGAGAAAAGTTATTCCAGACTGCATCAGAACTACTAGGAGGGATATAAAAAGTTCCATATAATACTTTATAATTTTTAAAGCGTAGTTCCAACCAAACACATTCAATATCATTTACTTCTAGATCAAGACGTCGAACACAATTTACATTGTTTCTAATATAAACAATAATACCACCTCCTGATCTAGTTTGTCTGTCAGTTCTAAAAGGGTCTTTAAAATCGGGTATCAATAATTCTTCATTATCATCAACAGGTTTGAGCCAGCTTTCAGTAAAAGATAGAATATCAAGTGATGAGTATTCAGCAATTATATTATCCATTTTAGGCTTTATACTTTGTATATTTAAATGCATAAAAGACACTGAATTTTCTAGTAATTGACTTATATTATGTAAAAATGAATTATCAGAACCTGTAGAAGTATCAAATGAAGAATCCTAAACTATATCATTCTGTATACTAGAAACAGGTCCCGGGTTGACTTCTATTCCAGAAATAATCAGCATTATAGCTACTACTATACAGTGAAATGTAATATTAAGGGTACATGTTTTTATATCTATTGTTGTACTATCATTAGAGTGACTGGTTCTCGATTTTGCAGTTTGACAATTAAACAATTTAGAAAAATCAATCATAACAGGGTTAAGATATAATAGGATTACAAGGGGTAATATTTTAACAACAGTTAATTAAATACTTCACCAGTGAATATATAATATATACAATTATTGCCTTCATATGAGGCAGGCCCGTACACAGGGGCGGGGGGTGTGCGAGGGGTACGAACGCACCCCCTCTCCTCCAAAAAAAAAAAAAAAATTAACAAACAAATTATAAAGCATTGTATTTTGACGTTCTTTTTCATGTACACAATTTCTGCAGCGTGCATCAATGACTGAACAAAGACTTACAGGATTAGCATTGATGCACATACATTATGATATAAAGGTTGACCTAGAACTAGTGGTAGATGATTTTGCAAAAAGAAATCCAAGGTAAATGGAACTTAAAAACCTGATTTTTGACTGCTAATCAATTCATTTCAATCATGTCTAACTGAACATTTTAAATATAATTTTTTTTATATTTTGAAAATACCTTCTGCATCAATTTATTATATCCCCCACAACGAAGTTGTAGGGGGGTATACTGGTTTCACCATGTCCGTCCGTCCGTCTGTCCATCCGTCTATGTCGTACGATAACTTGTGTTTCTTAGAATCTTTTAAAATTTTGTCAGCTGTTTACAGGTGAAGAGAGGAGGATCCCTTTCATTTTTGACGATTTTCACTTTTGCCGTTCCAGAGTTATTGGACTTGATATGACGGAAAATAGGATTTTTACCCTATGTCGTATGATAACTTGAGTAGTGTTTCTCAGTATGTTTTGAAATTTTATCAGCAGCTTACCTGTGAAGAGAGGAGGATCCCTGTCATTTTTGACGATTTTCACTTTTGCCGTTCCAGAGTTATTGGACTTGATATGACGGAAAATAAGATTTTTACCCAATGTCGTATGATAACTTGAGTAGTGTTTCTCAGAATGTTTTGAAATTTTATCAACAGCTTACCGATGAAGAGAGGAGGATCCCTTTCATTTTTGACGATTTTCACTTTTGCCGTTCCAGAGTTATTGGACTTGATATGACGGAAAATAGGATTTTTACCCTATGTCGTATGATAACTTGAGTAGTGTTTCTCAGAATATTTTGAAATTTTAGCAGTAGTTTACTCATGAAGAGAGAAGGGTCTCTTTCATTTTTGATGATATTCACCTTTATTATTCCAGAGTTAGGGGCCTTACATTTTATACAATGTCATAGGAAAAATTTAGTAATGTATGATGGAATCTGGTGAAACTTTACTAAATAATCATTGGCTGGGTAATAGAGGAGGGTCCCTTTCATTTTTGGTCGGAACAATCAGTACTGTTTTGGTTATGGAAATAGGTTTATGGGGTCAGGTCATTATTCCGACAGCCCATTGCTCCGACGGCCCATTATTCCGACAGCCCATTGCTCCGGCAGCCCATTTCTCCGACAACCCATTATTCCGTCAAAAATTGTCAAAAGTAGTATAATTATCTTAAAACCTGCTGTTTTTCTTCTATACCTAATGGATGACTGACTTTAATCTTTATACTCACTGGGCGGATTGTTTCTGTATTAAACTAAAGGGTAAATATGAGGTCAAAGTCAAATGTCATGGTGCTAGCAGATTCCTTACATCATGATGACAGGAGAAATCTCAGTACCAATTTCGGATGGTCTAACTCTTCTACATTTTGGATTTAATCATGAAAAGTTTACACCGCCACCATTACGCGAGACAACACAAAAATTATTGGAGGGAGGGGGGAGGGGGTTAATTTCTTGCCCTGATTTTTACCGAAAAAAAATGTCCGGACGAAAATCCCAGCCCCTGCCCCCTAGCCTTCTCCCATCCAAAAAATCAAATGGTCCGTGCCTAAATTGCATGAAATTTTAATATTATTTTGAAATTTTGAAATAAATTAAACAAAAATGGAAAATGGATTATAATTCGAAGGTAAAAATGTGGGAAGGGAGCAAATTCGTGTCTGAAAATAAAATCTATTTGGCCTAAAAATCACATTTGAGTTCTCGATCATGCAACAAACAAAGTAGCCAATTTCAGTTCAGAGGTTTTTAATAGCAAATTATTATTTTCCATAAATGTAAACCTTTACCTCCACTGCTGCCGAGTGACCATTTTGAATATCAGTTTACCACCAATGCAGTAAAGGACATTCATGTACTGGAAGATATATGTCACGCTTGGTTTTGATTCCTCAAGCCAATTTTCAGAAAATGTTTTCGAAGTTAAGCCATGGATTTGTGGATTGAGTTCTATTTTATACTGTCGGAAAAATGGGCCGTCGGAGTAATGGGCTGTCGGAATAATGGGTTGTCAGAGTAATGGGTTGTCTGAGTAATGGGCTTTCGGAATAATGCTACGCACCCGGACAGATGTGGGGAGTGAGGGTATATCTTAGTGAGCTGTGCTCACAGTAATACTAGATAACTTTTAAGTTAGGAATATATAGTTCATATTAAAGTCTCATTATTGCAATGCAGTCTGTTATCACAGAAGTTTCATTATGTTCATATCATAATATATTTTGTATATTCCATTCCATGATTTGTTGTCATATGGGTCATTTTCAAAAAATCTCGCCTTTCCTGTCCAACTATGTTAAAAAATTATTTTGATACGAAAGCATTAATTTTTCGTGTTTAAACAAAAGTTTGCATTATTTTCGAGTCGGCACATCTAAAATGAATACGATTTACAGGGGCGGATCCAAGGGGGGGTGATTTTTCACACGAAATACCCCAAAAATTTTCGCTCCTCCCTCCGCTCGGCTTGATTTTTTTTAAGTGCACCCCCTAACTTGAAATCCTGGATCCGCCCCTGATTTACTCCTATTAACCCAAAATAAAATAATTTTGAAGCTCATTTTTTGGGCAATTTATGAGTGTCCGGGATGAAGGTGTCATGTTTGCACTTAATTTTTCAATGATTTTTAGTATGTTTTCAGATTGGCAAAATGAATTATTTGAATCGTTTTTAAATTAATTTTAACAAGAAAGTAAAGTCTTGAAGTTATTTTTGTATTTGTCTATAAAAAACAAAATTATGCTGGCGTCCATGAAATGCATGTCTATCCTGTTACCGATATAAGATCTACACAACCATGATTTCTGCCTGCAAATACGGAACTCTTCTATGGTGACACCAGAAGTACACAGCGTCTTCAAAATGCCAACCAGAACGTTAGAACGTTAGGACGTTTCGCACGATATTGCGTCCAGTGAAAAATGGTGTCAATGTCTTGATAAAAAAAAGTCCAGGATTTCAGTGTTGTAAAGCAAAATTCAAATATGCGTATATCTAAATAAAGCCTAAAACAATGTGCTTCTGTCTGGCTATTATTCCTAAGTTCTTGATAATTTATTCTAATTATTTCAGTGTTCAAAGTTGTACTCTTACGCTAATATTTTGCTGTCCGACGTAACAGTTTGAAGTTCAGAAAATTGGTTTCTCGGTAGATTCGACTCCGAAATGCGTGCAATTTTACTGCAAGAAAGTACCCATAAAACAGATAACATCTATAGGTAAAATGCTAAAATCGAGTTTTCCTTTTTGCGACAGTGACCAAATTGCTATGTCTAGCCACAATGTCAAAACGTCGCTTTTTAGATTTTTTCGACGAGATGCCGCTACTTGAGTAGACACTATAAATAAAATACAAAAGAGAAATAACAAACTATATATCATGGAAGAAAGTTCCCATACCTGGCTAAAATATACATGTAGAATGTGCAAGGTTTGCTTGTTCATTAGTTTTTTTGCCCGACTTTCCATGTCTAGCCAAAATGTCCAATATGGCAAAAACGTCACACTTTTTTTTTTTTATATCATTGCCATTTGCATAACGTCAGCAAGTTAATAAATTAATAAAAGCTATAATTGTATTTACAAATCCGAACAAAAAACTTATAAAAAACAAATAAAAAGCACATCACAATTTAAATACAACAATAGGTGATAAAAATGTAAAAGAACAGAACAAAATAAAACAAAACGAAAATGACAAACAAATTAATAACTAAGTAAATAAAACACAGGAAATCATACAAACAAAACAAGAAAAAGTCTAAATAAATACACTAAAAAAGAATAAAATGAATACTAAGGAAATTTATTCAGATAAAAAATAGATATTTTTGTTACAATTCAAAGAAAAAATATATCATCTATTGCAAGCAAAAATGAAACGTTGCTGTGTTTTCAAATAACGTTAAAATAAGCACATTTAATTTGTTACGCTGCACGACGCAATATCATGCGAAACGTCTAGAAGACACGGGAACAAAATTATAACAAAAAAGTGAATAAAAATGAGAGCGTACCCTTTTAAAATGTCTATCATGTTACCAACAAATTTATACCTAAACACGAAATTACATCCTTAAAGGGGTCCCTAACTGTTTGGAAACAAATAACAATAAACCAAAAAAGCAAACACCGATTTACGGGGAGCAGTTATTTCATTACAGCATCAATAAACATATAAATTTGTCTATCCTGTTATCCTCATGAATAAAGTAACAGGATATATAGACAATTGTGTATCTGCGAATCTAATCAAATAGTTGAAAGTGTGTTATGATATGTACTTTAATTACAAGGTGTGAAACATTTCATACTTCACCAAAAAAGCAAACACCGATTTACGAGGAGCAGTTATTTCACTACAGCATCAATAACCATATAAATTTGTCTATCCTGTGTCCGGTGACGGTCTGTGCTGTTACCATGTAAAGTAACAGGATAGACTGATTTGGTAACCGGACATATAGATGTCCGCTCCTGTTACCATAAACAATATCGTTTTACTAAACTTATATGTAGCAAAGGCACTTCATATTAGATTGATTCAAAAGACAAATATATACCGAATGTTAGGAAGTGCTTCAATTGGATTTGTATTGCCTGTAGTCGTTTTTACAGCCATCAAAAATGTATGTTTAGCCGTTTTTTTCAGTACGCATTTTTATTTTGTTACTGCAAAGAAATTAAATATTTTTAAATTGTTTTCTGAAAGACCACTAACATATCTTTGAGAAATAAGTTACATATTTTACACAATTTGTCTCTTAATAGTCAAAAAGTTCTCTTGACTTTGGTAACAGGATATGCACCATCTGTCGAAAATGTGTCAATAATATTTTCATATAATGCCATTAAGATTACATATTTTAGTATGTTGTTCAAGAAGTATCGTTTGTTTTGTTCGTTTAATAAATATGATGTTTTAAGCAAATTGTTTTTTTCAACCTTGCAATTTCAAAAGGAGACATTTTTTTGAAAATGATCCATATACAGAGTAACACTGATAGAAAATGAAGGGATATGTTATTAGAAGTTATGGACAGTTCATTGTTATATAGATTTGTTAGTAAATATGTTCAGACTTGCTTTTATTTGCACATCTATTATAAAAGGAATGTAAAATAAATTACATCTTTTAAATTATATAACTGTTATAAATGTCTATTTACATAATATTATAACCACATGTTCCCTGTCATCTACAATCATTTTAAGGCAATGTAATTTCTTCATTTTCATTTTCTTCCGGGGGGCCTTGCCCCCCACCAGGGCTCCGCGCTGGACCTTGCTGGGGACCAAAGCGGCCCCCAGATCCCCAGCCTAATTATTTCGCACCCCCGTTTCATAAAACCTGTATACGGGCCTATGAGGTGAACATCGAAAGGTGTTAACCCGAGGGTGGTTGTCTTCACTGAAGGCCTTAGCTCGAGGGAAAACCTCTCGCAGGTTGACAACTTGATGTTCACCTCATATGAAGGTAATAACTGTTTTATTATACCGAAACTACTCTAAAGATTTTTGTAACTTGAATGTTTTGTTTTGCAGAAGACAACAAAATAATTTCCTGCATAGAAAATACAATAAAGGAATCGGACTGAAAAAAATACAGATTTTCAACACACTAAACAATTATTGCCTTCAATGGATGTAAACATCCAGAATTGTTAACCTGAAGGGGGTTCTTTTCTCGAGGGCTTTAGCCCTAGGGAAACAACCCCTTGAGGGTTAACAATTCTGATGTTTACAATCCATTGAAGGCAATAACTGTTTTATTATACCGAACAACAGAACAAAGATTGGGCATTTAACACTCATTTTCACATAACCGTGTCATCGGATTTTAAGTGCCCCAGTTATGCTAGATTTTGTTTCATCTCCCTGAAAATTATGTTTGATTGGTTCCTTGAGACCAAACGTTTAAAATAAAACCGACTTAAAAGTGGATTAGTCTCAAAATTCCAACTGATGAGTGCTAAATATCACAGAACAGACAAAATAATCTATGTCACAACTTAATGGTATTGTTTTTATCTATATAAAAGCAAATGCTATTCTGATGATACAAAGAAGCTGAAAGCAGGCAAACATCTATGGAACTAAACATTTTCAGACAACAATCTCTCTTTTTCAAGTGACATTTTGTTTTACAATATTGATCCTTTAAAAATTGTTGCATCATCCCATGTAATTTACGAGTCCAGGACCGATGGACCTTACCATTTTATTCAGGTACAACATATAGATATTATTTTCTCTTTAATTGAATCATCAAACAACTATATAACAAAGAAATGAAGCTTAACCTCACGTAACCAAGTGAAAAAAAATTTATAACACATGTTTCTATATTTTTAGTGCGTTAAGTTAAGAATGTAATCATACGGGACACTGTTGCAAACAAATGTATCAATTCTATACACATTTCCAGTGTGATATTACTCCTATTGACTACTAAAAACATCAGAAATGTCAGCATAAAGTTATAAAACTCAAAAATTTCCGATAAATTGTCAAAAGGAGGCAATAATGTAATTTACGAGATGTAATCTACGAGTCGACATAACGCGTAAAAGGGGGATATTGGATAAAGGGAGTGCAAAGGACATGCCGATTCATTTTCATTCACCCGTTAGTGCAATAAGTTTCATGGCGGCATGGCTTGAAATTAAAAGAAATGACAATCTAAACTGAAACATCGAAGTCAGCTATCAGGAAAGTCATGTAATTTAAATTCCTTATATTTTGTTAACAAAAGCAATTTGCTAATTTTTTTATGCACATTTTCAAAAAAAACAATATTAAAGTTTCCCTTCAATATGTTTACAATGGGGTGTCACGCTGCGATCACAAGTGATTGAAACTGCAAGTTATGTCCCGTAAATTACTGCATTTTGTCCCGTATATTACAAATTATAATTAAATGAATAAAATGTTATACAGATAAAAAAGACTACACTATTGATTCCATCAGAGCACAATGAACATGCATATACATTGTAGCTTATTGTCCAGAAACAAATTGAAATCATCATTTACAAATAAAGACTTGTGCACATGTGGAACAAGACGAAAATGACATGTTTCTAGTATTACCGTTTTAAATATTTGTTATATATTTCCTGTTCAGTTATATTGCATATGATTTTAAAAATCAAATTTTCACGGAACACGTTTAAGTAGTGATGCAAATAGTGCAATGAATATGAACAATAAGCAAAGACTGGCATTTCAGTTTGTTGTCCCGTAAATTACGTTCGTCCCGTAAATTACATTACTCTTTTTCAAAACCTGCATCTCACCACTCTCACCACTCATACTTTGTCTGTTTTAACCAATGAAATTGATCAAGAATTTTTAATTAATGAATTTAAAAAGATTTTAAAGTTATATCAGGCATTTACTATATTTTTTTCGGCTCAGTAATTTACAAGTCAAAAATATGTAATTTACGAGACATAGATTTTAAAATGTGCCAAGAAGTGTCATTTATTCCCAATGAAATTAACTTTCATAGTATCAAATCATTAGCCATAGTACATGCATATAATGGTGAAGAATTTTACAGATAATCACAATTAAATTTTAAAATGATTTTGGAAGAAAACTTTAGCAAAATTGTTTCACGTTCCAATTGTTTATTATATTTTGTTTCTGTAATCAAAATTGTTCTATGAATGAATTTTAGTTGTTGTATTTGAGATTGTTCAGTTTATTAAATTGTCTACTGACGCCACACAAGGTGTTTTACTTCATAAATATATGCAAACAGGACAGGCCACCCTAGCCTCATAGATTACACTTGAATTTTCAAACATGTTTTGGTTGGAACTTAAAAAATTGTTATTTCTAACTTGATGCTGCAGAAAATTTGGGGAAATGTTCCCCTGATATATATCTTTCCAATGGAAGATAAACCATATTAAAAATCTTTCAAAAGATTTTGCTCAATTTTATCTGTGAAATATCACGCTTATAAGAAAATGAGTGTTAAATAAATACATGTAGAAGTAGAAGAGTTAGTGACTGCCATCCTGCTGGTCCGACCAAATTGTAAACAAACAGACGACAATGTCACTTCCGGAAAGAGTTGTTTCCCTTTTGAGGCACGCAATGGGTTGTTACCCGGTAAACAACTAGTTGTTTCCCATTTGGGTTAATTTTCACAAAACATTAAAATTGTTTCAGGTCATGTGATTTAATTTAAGCCAATGAGAAGTTAGTGAGGTATAATAATTCCGGTTGTCAGAGGTTGTAGACAGGGTGACAACCTATTGTTTCCCTCTACATTATATAT
>MJUT01011643.1:202029-212254 GCA_002080005.1 Gigantidas platifrons
ACCCACAATCCTTTTCGATGTATGGCTTGAAACAAAGCAGACACGGAATTATCAGGCAGACTATCTAGCTCAAAAACCCACCCTCCCTTGCCCTTACTTGTTGGAGAGATACTGCGCTTTGTTTATATATTTGCAGGTTGATTGTATGTATATGTCAGCGTGTGCAGTTGCAACTGAAGTGCCAGTAAAAGTTTGTTTTCATGCTCACCGACTTGTGAATACGTTTGGATAATCGGCGACGGCATGATTGGAAGTTGGAGAAACAGACTTTTGATACTTTCCGTAATTGTAGTCCTGACATCACGTGTAGTTGTGACTTACAGATTCTTGAAGTACTCGCAATCTGGATTTAACTTTAATTGCAGTTGATATACTTTTTAATTCTGGCTGATTTCGCTGCGTTTTAATAACATAATTTCGGTTAATAACCTTGTTTACTTCTATGATAGCATTAGCCTCTGATTTCCAGGGTTAATCGCTTATCTAAAATTTGCCCGTTCACCATATGATCTGTCACCTTACACATTTTCGGCGATCATCATATGACATTTCGACAAATACAGATCTCAACTTATTTAGTACATTTCATCACAATTGTAGTTTTCACATATGTACATTTTTATATATTAATAAATGCTATGGCCATTTGTTGCCAATAATACTTGTTTGTTTATATGAGCATCAGAGATAAAGAGACATCGCTGTACGGCAAATATAAACTCTATTCCCAGTACAGTAAACAACTATTCGCCGTACAATTTATCCGCTCTATTTACATGAATTTCTCTGAAAACAATAGTTTATTTTGAAATACAGTGTTGTGCAAGCTTAAATATTCACATCTATTCGCCTTTTCGAATAGATGGATTTATCGTGAAACGACATATAAATGTCCTCGAGTTGTCTCTCTTTTTACGTTTACGACGAATTGAACCATTGAAACAAACATGAGGGCTATCCGAGTTATCTCCCTTTGTGAATATATAAAGGGCACGCTTAAGATTTTCCGGTCTCTTTTTCCTGACATCAGACAGGTACGCATCTATTTATTTCTTTCACAAAAAGTCGCAAACTTGGAAAAATTTGTTTAAATCTGCAATCGAAGAACAACGTCACAGAAAAATCTGATCAAGTGTTTTAATCCTAATGTCAGGGAGTATATTAATGAGATAGGCTATTTGTATTTGCATATTCTATGTATTATGAATCCCTAGATCACACGTGTCGTACGTGACGTATTTTCAGATTGGTAGCGTGTTCAGCTTTTATGAAGCATGTGCTCAACAAGTTTAAATCCTTAATTTGTTTAATCGAATTTTGATTTAGACACGATAAATGAATTTTAATCTGGCTGTTTGCTCGATCAAGAGTGTATTTTCGGTTTTGTTTTTCTTTCCCTCCTCCAAGACCAAGTTATGCTTGCCAAAATGTCGCCACGTGGCGTGATTCTGTAAACGCACACATACACACATAATAATATAAAAACTAAATGTGCACTTCCTTATCTAAGCCAATATTAAAACATCACAGTGCTGCAAGTCCGGGTATGGGATTTTGTTGAAATAGTGTGAACACGTGCTTTGAATGACATTGCATCAGATCATTGACATGTTGAAATATGATTCAAGATTTGTAAAACTATAGATATTGATTGTTTCAGCGAACTGATATATTTTGTTAATAGTGAGTTATGTTGTAATTGTTTAAGTAAATTATATTCATTGCCATTGGTATTACCTCCTGTAATTTTATTCGCCACTGCTTCCCTTCGGCCACAGGTTTGCGGAAGCCAGTCTGCACACACACCGTTGTGTTTAGCCTGGCAACTTCGGTAAAGGTGGTACGCCTGGGGGTAGAATATCCGCCTCTGGTAGCATCGACCTGAATTTGGATACCTGTAAACGTGAAAGAGCATCACTTAAAACATTGCATCGGCCTGGCAAATGGGTAGCTTTAAACAAAATATTAAAGGATAAAGACAACAGCACTAATCGTCTTACCAGGTACATAATCTGTGGATCCTTACTTGATTGTTTATTAAGAACAAAGACTAATGCCTCATTATCACAATTAAACATAACAGCTTTGTTCTTCAGTTTATTTCCCCACAATTCCAATACCAATGCAATTGGATACAGTTCCTTGACCGTAATATTTACATCCTCCCAAATTTCACCCCATTCACCATAAAACCAGGACTGCTGAAAAACAGCACCATAACCGATACTGCCAGATGCGTCAGTATACAACTGCAGTAGATCAGCAGAAATCAACCTATCCTCCAAGAAAAAACATTTTCCATTGAAATTAACCAAAAATTCTTTCCAAACTTTCAAATCCTCTTTAACCGCTCGACTTAATTTGATTCTATGGTGAGGTTTTCTTAGACCTTTACATAAATCAAACATTCGCCGCAAAAACGCTCTCCCTGGTACAACTACCTGACAGGCAAAATTGAGAGTACCACACAATGTTTGCAACTCTTTTAAAGTAACCTTTTTTCGTTGTAAAAATTCTGAAACAAGTGACAAACACCTATCCAGCTTATCATTAGGTAAACGAGCAACTTTTTGTACTGTATTTAACTCTATACCTAGAAAAGTCAAACAAGTAGAGGGACCCATAGTTTTCTCAGGGGCCATGGGAATACCTATTTTATCACATATTGTTAAAAACTCCTGTAAATACCTCTTGCACATATCAAATGTAGGAGCCAAAATTAAAAAATCATCCAAAATGTGAAACATCATACCATTTGGCATAAAAAATTGTCCCACATTATGAAGGCCTGTACTAAATCTTTCAAAAATCTGACAGGACGATGAACATCCCATTGGCAGACACCTATCATAATAGAATAAATCATTCCATTTAAAGCCAAATAAATGATACTCCTGTGGTTTTAAGGGTAAATTCCGGTATGCCATCGAGATATCAGTTTTAGCGAGAAAACATGTATCAAATTTCTTATTCCCATTTATTGCGTCAGCAATGTTTGTGTAATGTACTGTCGAAAACTCTTGAGGTATGAAATCATTCACTGAATCTCCATGTGGATGGGACAGATGAAAAATTAATCTAAATTTGTTCTTTTCTTTCTTAGGACATAACCCTAAAGGACTAATANTCCAAAGCCGAACGAAGATTTGTACACTTAATTTGAGTGGTAAACTTTTCACTAAATACAGAAAAACCATTTAAAAAACCATCAACTAAATATTCAATTTCTTGTGAGTCATAGTTTGATTGCAGCAAATAATCTTTTAACACCTGAATTTTCACAGGGGTTGGCCACTTGTCGTCTAACACATTACACAATGATCAATGGTAAAATGTACTATGTATTAAATTCATAAAAGGTTGACGAGCAGGAGCAGTCATCCAAACTTTTTACACTCTATTGCACAATACATGTATTATCAATAATGAAATATTTTGCTATAGAGAGACGAGCAGGAGCAGTCTCTCAAATATTTGTTTGTGGTGGCACAAAAATGTATATGTTTCAATGTGATAATATACAGGTACATGTACATGTACAATTTGTACATGTAAATAACAGTTGGGATTGAGAGGATAAAACATAAGTTTGTTGCTTCATTTGTCTTGCATGGGTAAAGGTGCAATGAAATACTCTGTTTAAAAGAAAGAAGGAAAGAGAGAGAAACAAAATATGTTAAAAATTTTGTATATATCTTCAGCATGCAGCTGCGGGTGGGGGGAATCACTTCGTAATTCTGTGGCCAATTTTTGAACCCCACCTTCGCATTTAATGTATATATTTGGTTGTATTAGAAACAAAAATAAAACTCGGCCACAATAGGTGGCCCAAAATATTTTCCACACATATTAGTTACTTGTTCTTTGATGCGAACATAGCTTGCTGCATGCTTCGTATTTGTAGATACTTTGGAAAACAGGAAATAGTTTATGACAATAACTCCTTTATGCGATAACAAAACCACATTGTTAAATATTATGAATATTCATATTTTGGTCACGTGACTTCATATAATTTTGGTTGATGAAGACAAGACGACATGTTGGAAATTTATTGAGCAAATTAATTTTGATAACAATTTTTATTCCACCCATTCCCCGACCACCTTCCCCTTTATTCAATAGGTTACTAGATGTTTTTATGAATGTTATTGAATTAATACACTATTTAGTATGTACTTATTGTGTGGTGCATTATAGCATATGTCTTTTTATTGTATTATGCATCATTCTTTTTAATTGATTTTTTGCTACATATACTATTTTCCATATTAATTTTTCTAATGAGGATTTTTGATTCTGTTTTATGATGACTTTGAATAATTGTACCTCATTATGCCATGTTGTTTTTGCGTTATGTGGGCCAATTTTTGAACCCCACCTTCGCATTTAATGTATATATTTGGTTGTATTAGAAACAAAAATAAAACTCGGCCACAATAGGTGGCCCAAAATATTTTCCACAAATATTAGTTACTTGTTCTTTGATGCGAACATAGCTTGCTGCATGCTTCGTATTTGTAGATACTTTGGAAAACAGGAAATAGTCTGAGCACTCATGGATCACCTGGTTAAGGGGTAGACAAGGTTTATCTTTGTGTCATCTTGTGTTATTACATTTTGGAAGGAGCATAAAATGTATTATTGTAGACTTGTTTGCTTGTATATTTTATTAATTTCTGACAACTTTGTTTCACTGACTTTATCACATAATGTTGCATCGAGTACACATAAGGAAGAGTTGTTGTTGTTTATTTGTCTTTTATCGTAACTTCGTAAGTGTAATTTTAGTCGTAAGATTAAAATTTGTCCTAAGATATTCTTTGTAAAAGGATTAAGGAATATTGTCGTACAATAATCTTAACTGAAAAAATTAGGAATTTTTGTGAAAAGGGCTACAAATGTTTAACTGATGTGTACTTGCAGTACCTTATTTCAGATGGTTAAGTGACATGTACTAACCTACTATCAGATGTTAAACTGATGTACTTACCTTATTATCAGATGTTTAGCTGATATTTACTTATATTATTATCAGATGTTTAGCTGATATGTACTTATCTTAATTTCAGATGTTTAGCTGATATGAACTTACTTTATCATGTTTAGCTGATATGTTCCTACCTTTTTATCAGATGTTAAACTGCCATGTGCTTATCCTTTATCAGATGTTTCGCTTTATGAAGTGTCTTATTTTCATATGTTTAGTTGATACGAATGTATCTTCTTGTCAGATCAGATCTTTAGCTTATAATTACTAACCTTAATATCAGATGTTTATCTTATATATTTATCTCAATTTCAGATGCTTAACTGATATGAACTTATGTTATTATCAGATGTTTAGCTGAGATGTACTTATATTATTATTAGATTCTTAGCTGATATGAACTTATCCTATTGTCAGATGCCTGCAAATGAGTAAATGATTTATTTTTAGAATTCACACCTATGTCATGTCATTTGTTTTCTTTATAGCAAGTGAACACATACAATTAACTGTAGGCCAAGTACCTACTGACACCAATTATAGTTATTCTCTATACCAAGTATTATTCTTTCCCCAGTTATAGTTATTCTCTAAGCCAAGTATTGGTCTGACATCAACTATTGTTATTCTCTACACCAAGTATTGGTCTGACACTAGTTATAGTCATTCTCTAAAACAGGCATTGGTCTGACACCAGTTATAGTTATTCTCTACACCAAGTATTGGTCTGATACCAACCATAGTTATTCTCTAAGCTAAGTATTGGTCTGATACTAATTGTAGTTATTCTCTACACCAAGTATTGGTCTGATACCAATTGTAGTTATTCTCTACACCAAGTATTGGTCTGCTACCAATTGTAGTTATTCTCTAAACAAGCATTGGTCTGACACCAGTAATATTTATTCTCTACACCAAGCATTGGTCTGGCATTAATTATAGTTATTCTCTAAGCCAAGTATTGGTCTGATACCACTTATAGTTATTCTCTACACCAAGCATTGGACTGATACCAATTGTAGTTATTCTCTACACCAAGTATTGGTCTGACATCAGATATAGTTATTCTCTAGTATTGGTTTAACACCAGTCACCACTTATAATTATTCTCTACACCAAGTAAAGACGGTCGAATTGTCACTTGGAAGATGTGATTACAAATTACACGGTCCTATCATCACATTACGATAGTGTGAAATGTTATAAATTATTATTATTATTTACAATATGTATATCACGCATTCTCTAATTAAAATTACTCTAAGCGCTTAACATGATAACAAAAATCGTACAATAAAACTGAACATAGAATACATGTATAACAACAAAATAATTAACTAAAAGAGAAATATTTTTCTTATAGGAATTTGAGAAATTAACAATGATTTACCAATAGATGAGCTTACGTTATCACTTGACAATGTAATTCTCAGCGATGAAAAAAAATAAACAATGTTTTTGCAGCTTCTAAACTTCATTCAAGACACAGGTCATTTCACCTTAAATTGACTACTGTTTGATCAGATGTTTTTATGTTTTAATTGTTTACCGTTCGCGACTGACCTCGAAAGCTTATTTCTATTGTTCTTTATTTTCTTTTTTCTTTTTGTTTACAACAGTATGCGATAATGGAGAACTCATCTTTAATACAATATAATAATACATAAAGTGAACTAAAAGTACTTACTTTTTCCGAAATAATGTCTTATCAATACAATAACTAACAACACGTGCTACTATATATGTCCTAGCTTTTTTTTATACTCGGGTCTGTTTGATTGGTTACTTTTAAAATCATAATAAGCAATTCTAAAAAGATAAGTTTTAGCATTTTTCCTAAGAATTTCACTGGAATGTTCATTTCGGGTTTCACTAGGCAGGTTATTCCAAAGTGTGGAAACTGTTTGTCAAATCGTTTATCACCATAAGTTTTTGTCCTTACACGTGGTTGTTGAATCATTATGGCGTTCTCTTACCGTAGCGACCTTTATGGTTGATAAAAACTGACAAGTTCCCTAAGATATATACAATAATTTGTATTGGAGACCATACTGCACCGGAAGCCAGTGAAGAGACATGATAACTGATGTAATGTGATCATGGTTCTTGCCACGGGTGAATTTTTGTATTTTGATCACGCTGTAGCTTCGAGATTATGTTGAGTATTTACTCTATGCAACAAAGCGTTGCCATAGTCCAAACGTGGCGCTGTAAGTGAGCAAACTAATGTTTTGCACGCATCTTCTGTGATGTACGATCAACTATTACGTCCGATATTGCGAATTTGAAAGTAGCATGACTTTGTAATTGCACTTGCTTGTTTTTGCATGCATAATGTCCTGTCGAAAAATATGCCGAGGTTTTTAACAAAGGAAGCATTGATTACTATGATACTATAGTTCCGTCGAACGAGAGACAATATTCTGAAAATTCCTTCTCACGGTGTTTCGTGCAAATACAAAAGTTATGTTTTGTTCTGGTTTAATCTGAACATAGTTAAGCTCATCCACACACTGACGTCTGATAAACAAATCTCCAGGGCCCAGTTGTTCAAAAGTGTCGTTAGGCTAACGCAGTCGTTAAACTGTCGTTAGCGAGTCGTTAAAATTTAACGCTGCCGTTAAATGTTGTTCAAATTTATTTTGCGTTAAAATATCGTTAAAAGTTGTTAAATTTAATTACATTTTGACCCTGGATTAAATCTTAACGACGCGTTAAATATGGCCGCCTTTGCTCATTTCCATGTTCCACATCGACGCAGAGAAAGGCATTTTCGCAATAAAGATGCCCTCACCCTTGATTTTACGGATGAAGAACTCAGAGAAAGATACCGGTTTGGCAGGGAGAGCATTATGTTCTTGTCAGATCTTGTTAGGAATTACCTAGAAAGAGAAACTAGAAGGAACCATGATCACTCTGAGGTTTCTGGCCAGTGGCAGTTTCTTGCAAGTGATTGGAGACACACTAGGTATAACACATTTTATTTTATAACAGTATTGTATAGTCTCAGTGTAAGCAGAATTTAAACTAAATGTAGCGTCGGCGTCGTACCAAGTCACAATATAATATTATTACTATATATATGTTCTAAACTTTGTCTGTATGTATACTGTATGTTTGCTATAAACTTGGATCTTTTCTTTATATGTTAACTGTATGCCCCTCGAGGGCACCAAATTGGTCAATAAAATATGTTTATGTTTATTTCAAAACACATGAATGAATGAAAACAATAAATATCTCTTTGAAAACAGTTTTTATAAAGAAGCATATTTCAAATTGAATCTATGAAAAAGGTTTCACTGTAGTATATATGATATTATTATGTTGATACTTAGTATAAAATGAAAAAATACATACTTTTTGTCTGTTTTTGAGTGTTTATAGCTAGCCGGTACTCTTTTCAGATTTGAGTACTGTAAGTGTAAGTGATTTTTTTCAACTTAAAGGTTTGGACAAAGGGACAGTTACAAGGGTTGTTAAGTCTACTGCTGAAGCACTGTGCTCAAAAAGGGATCGTTTTATCAAATGGCCAGTCAGATGCCCAAAGGAACAAGATCAAGGCCGACTTCTTCAGAGTCGGAGTTCGAGGTTTTTCCAACGTAATCGGCGCAGTTGATGGTACACATGTTCGCATTCAAGCCCCACATGAAGATGATATCTCGTTTGTTAACAGGAAAGGCTTTCACAGTATAAATGTGCAGGCTATCTGTGATGCAGAGGGTAAGATACTTGCCAATAACTACTGTTCCATTCAGTTCACCTTGAACTGTAAACCTCTTGCAACATTGAAATTGAAAAACTGAATTTAGAATGAGTTATAGTCTGTATCAAAATAATGCAAGCACCTGCCATGAATGTTATCACACTTATCAGTAATTTTCTGCACCCAAAAGAAAACAAAAATTGTAGCCATCAAAATATCCTACGAGGTTTAAAAATTCTCCCCTCCTTTGTCATGCAAGATTTACTGTTTAATCTTGGACATATTGATTTGCAAATGTTTCTGTACTAGGCTTTTACAAAAACATAGGAAAGCTAAAAATCTTGAGTATTTTGTTCTATTTTTGTTACCCTTTAAAATCAAAGTAACAATTGTTTAAATTGAAATAAAACATGGACCTGTACTTTTTACTGAGTAGTTGTGTGTTCTTGTAATATAAAGTAAATTAAATCAGGGTCCTGAAAGTAATGTTTTTCATTCCAAGATTTTTTTTTATACAGGGAAGAGATAACCCCCCTCCTCCCCCTCAATGATGGATTTCCAAAACTTCACAATTGATTAAGCAGGTGCTCTTGTTTCACTTATAATGTTTACACCTTAATATTGGAGACAAATAATGCCTTAATTGGCAATTGTTTTTACTGTTTATTTAGCTAAAAAATAAGTCAAGGTTAAACAACTTTCTTTTACAGGAAAATTTACCAATATCAATGCATCTTGGCCAGGCAGTTCCCATGATGCCCACATATTTAGAACTTCACAGGTAAGTTTTGTTTCTTATCTTATTACATGCATGAAATTGTTGTTAGAAAAATTTAACTATTTTCAATTAACAAAATTTCAAGTTCTCTTTTTTTATACATACTCTTTTTCCTTTAAAAATTAAATTGTCTGCTTTAAAAGTTAACATAATAGTCAAAACAATGACGGAATATAAAAACAATCACTTATTAGTACATTAAAATAAACCTAGTCAAAAATAAAAGACACAATTCCTCCTAAATACACCCTCTTTTAAAACATATTTAAAATCTATAAGATTTTTTCTCTTTTTTTTCATGATATTATTTTTGATGTTGGATTGAATTATGACTGTTTTATATCTATTATGATAAGAATATGTAAAATATTGTAAATGAAAGAAGCAGGAACTGCTCACCATTCAGGAGCAAATAAGTTCACTCCCCCCTCCCGGTTTTTGGTGGTGTACTATTTAGTTTTTTGTCTTGTTCGTTGCTCGTCTTTCGTCCAGAGGTAACTCATTTTTCTGATATTTTCAGTCAATTAAGTTATTTTGTACTTTATTAATATTGCTTTTCATACAGTTTCTGGTAATGTTGTATGAAGTTAAACTCCTTTCTTAAGACTGTTACATTGTACAAATCCTTTTTCTTAATTGCTTTGCATGATTGGACTGTATACTTTTTTCTTAACTTTCTAAAAAAAAAGATTTTTGTTTTTAATCAACAAAAACAGTCGCACCAAAATTGCCTGTTGTTTTATTTAAGTAT
>MJUT01011643.1:241035-251448 GCA_002080005.1 Gigantidas platifrons
TCTGAACATTACTCATCGGAATCTGTGTTGGTGGCATGTTCATGTCCGCTCCTGGGTGTGTGGCTGTCTGAACATTACTCATCGGAATCTGTGTTGTGGCATGTTCATACCCGCTCCTTGTTCATTGGAAGAAACATAAACAACCGTTGTATGCTGTTAAAGTTAAAATACAAAGTGATAGTTGCTTCTGACACAAACAAACACACACATATATATAATATGTTGTAATCAAATGTATGCGTTCATGGTAATTGTATTAATTTTTCTTCGTATTCACATTTTATATAGTTCCGATATAAACACACAGGTTGGAAAAATAGCAGACCATTATATTGGAAAAAAAATAATACAAGCACTAACAAGTATAACACGGTTTCTAGTTTTCAATCCACCTACATCAGGCTTCAATTAAACACATTTTTCTTACAAAATTTTGTGTGAACATTTGTGGTTAAATGTAAACACACCTTCATTCATTGCATGATCGCATCATTTCACTAAGACGGGGGAGGGGGATGGGTCCATACAACTGGTATATCCCCAGCCACTTTATATTGAAATTCCTGTACCAAGCCACGACAGAAAGTGGTCATATATTTGTGTGTTAGGTGTATCGATTGTACCTCTTTCTAAGATTTTAATATTTGATTTTGAAATTGTTCCGTCAGTGTGGTATTTTTTTTCCTTTCTTTTTTTTTCACTGTATACTGGTACTATTAGTGTTATAATCATCATGGATCATAGCAAAAGTAAGAAGTAGATCTCCATAATTCTTTTTGGAGTAGAAAGTTGTTTTTCTCCTTTAGAATGTACAAACGTGTACCGTTATAAAAATAATTAATCAAACTTCTTCCTATTGTGAACCAATCAGTGTTGTTTAACTGTAAACTTACATCTGATGTTTCCCAGGTTGAGCAACAGCAGCAGTATGAAGAAGCAACAATTGCCAAAATCAATTCCACGAAACCAAGGAATACCACAAACGATGGCAACACAGCAACTCCACCACTGTCATTGCTACGCTAAAATAATATACGATTGTTACAAGATACATGTTATTAAATGGCTTAGGTTTTTTGGTTTTATTGCCCTCAAGCACTTTTAAATTATTTGGCTTTCCATTCTTTCGATTTTGAGCGTACCGGATGAAGGTTATTCCACGTTAGATTTTGAGCGTACCGGATGAAGGTTATTCCATAAACGCGTCGTGCGCACCAAAATTAATGTCTACGTTTTTACTACATCTACTCGTCAGAACTCACTGAACCAAATTAAACCAAATATGCCTGGGATAGCCGTTAAGGTATCTCTTATCAACAATTTTTTTGTGTCTGACAACCCCGTCCTCCATTCAAGATAGCAGTCATTACTGAAAATATAATTTCTTGATTTGATTATTACCGATTTATATTAAGTCAAAAGGAACTCAAATTTCATTTCATCTGTATGACAATGAGTTTTTCTGTAAAAATGTTTCTTCAGCCGATTCATTCCGATTATAAAAATTAGGCATATTTTGATAAATGATTACAAATAAATCTACTCAGAATCTACTGAACCAAATTAAATATTAGATTTGACATCTATATTTTTATAAGAAGTCAAATTGAAAATCAGGTGAGCAATTACATGCTTCTGGAAGCTGTTAGTCTCTGGGCTTAGGATCTTAATGAGTCAGCATTTTTGTTTCTCTTTCTTTTGGTTTTTATTGTACTTTAATTGTAATATCTTCCTGTCCAGATTTGAAACTACATTCAATGTTTATTTCATTGATAGTGTAAACAATAGACTTCTATGTTTGCAATTGACAAAAGACACGACTATTTAAATGCATTATTGCTTTCAGCCCTCGTTAATTATTCATGCGTATCATATGAATGGTTCTTATCATATTAATGTTGTAAAACATGGTTATTCCAGAGTGAATATTATATGTTTGTATAATTTACCAAGAGAGCTCCCATAATTCCTAAACCGAAGAGAGTCGGGGTAAATACTGATGCTCCTACGATACAACATACCATGTAAGTAATTTTCTGAAAATATGAAAGAAGTCATTTTTGTTGGTAATATATTTATGCCAGTAGTATTATACACCATCTTATTGACATTAATTAACTAATTATTAACAGATTAAAATCTTCACTGCGGACCCACCACATCGGTGGTGTAATAGTTAAAGTGCTCACCTCGAGTGCGGTAGATCGTGGGTTCGAGTCCCGGTCGGGTCAAACCAAAGACTATAAAATTGGCATTTCTTGCTTCTCCGCTAAGCACGCAGCATTAAGGAGAAGATCAAAGACTGGTTGGCTCGGAATCGGAATAATGTGTCCGAGTGGAGCTACATGTCTACTCGCGGACTGTTGTTTCAGTGAGCTAGCACTATAAAAATCCAACTCAGCGTGTTGGTCTAGTAGAAAGCGTACATCATCATCATTTAATTGAAAATTAACTTGTTCTCGCCATGATATAGCTGAAAAATGTATGTGTTGTGTTTGTCATAGCCAAACGCGTCTTTTCTTCCTTCATGATTAATTCCCGGATTTTTAACACGAGTAACACGACGGGTGTCACTCATTGAGTAGGAGCTGCTTACCGTTCCGAAATACCTGAATTAGTGAGGCTTGCGTTGTTCATTTTGTCCATAGCATGTTTTCACGTTTTAGTTCATTGTTACGTACGATACCACATCAACGTAGAAACAATTTTCGGTTCAACGATTTCATTTGTTTTGTCAGGGATTCATGTATTATTTATGTTATTTATATATTTCTAGTAATGGGGTTCGTGTTTCTCAATCTTCAGTTCCTTTTTATGGGATATTCATTCGAAAACAAAAAATGTAACCTTTTTCTACGTGTACTTACTAAACACTTCCATTTGTTTCTACGATTCTGGATCATACAAAATGGAAATATCCCCGTCAAGATATACTGTAAAAAAAACGAAAAGAAGTGATATAAAGTGATTAATTCCCAAGCCTTCAAACAAAATAGATTGCTTGATTTATTTATTGTGTCTAATGCCACTTTCAGCAATATTTCAGTTATATCATGGCGATCAGTTTTAGTTGTGGAAGAAGCCGGAGTATACGGAGAGAACCACCGTCCACGGGCATGTAACTGGTAAACTTTATCACTTGCGGCCGCGAGTCGAGTGCACCCTTTTTTGCAATTTACAAAGCCGGGTGCTTTAACAATAATGATAATAATCACATACAACCCTTACCTTGTAAATCCCGTGTTATCAATATATTATTCTTTGATCTTGAGAGAAGATATCTATGTTATGTTGAAAAGAATATTTACATTGTGACTGTAATCTACATTATCACGATGTAGTTTTCGTTATCACTGTCAAATCAGTCTATTTTATTTTATTTTAAATTTATCCAATTTCTAATAAAATGAAAAACAAAAAAAATCCTCAAGGTCGGAACAGTTCCAATATACAATAGCAAACTCGTAGAAACAGAGATAAAGTCGATACACCTAACACACATTGCATGACCGCTGACATCCCATGACTTTTACAGGCACTTCACAAAAAAGTGACGGGATCAAACTAGTTTTTTAAAGTAAAAATACATAATCTTCGCGTATGACATTGAAATGAGTCATGTTGTTTAACCCCGTTTTTAGTGGGGTTCTATGTTTTGTAGATCGTTGTTTGTCCTTTTGTACTTTTTCTTTTGGCCTTTGTGTTGTATGTTCTTCTTCAATATATGCGGATTCTGATTTCCCCTTTGGTATCTTCAAACTCTTCTTTGTAATTGCCGACATCGCAAAATTATTTTCATTTAAATAATTTTACTGGTCAAATATCTCTTTCCAATTGTTTTTGCTTTCTAGCAACACATAAAATATTGGTACTGTTACTTGTTTACTTATACTTTCCTTACAATGTTTATGTTCTCCCAGATGAACGTGTTACGGTGGGTTCAGCAATCATTCAGACATAGCGTTTTATATTGATATGTATACCGCTACGGATAAAATACTAACATCCGCCAACTAGTGAAACAGGAACTGCCTACCCTTCTGAAGCATCTGATTGCAACCCCGGTTTTTAGTGTGGTTCATGTTGCTGAGTCCTTAGTTTTCTGTGTAGTTATTTAGGAAGGGACAAATAATATATGTAGAAAATAACTCTTTTTTTTAACAAAAGTTTTCTGAAAATCTTTGGTTTTCTGTGTAGTGTTTTGTCGATTGTTGTTTGATTTTAGCCTTTTTTTTTCATCTGACATTTGTATTTTGTAACTTCTCTCCGATTTTCTGCTTTTGAAATTTTAAAACTTTTCTTGATAAAACACGATTTTTTTAAGCAAACACGAATCGGGACTACATATGACAAATTACTAATCTTAGCCGATTTCTACTATTATGTTTTGACAATTTAATTTTTCTGTTCCCAAAGACTTTTAATTTTTCTTTGACTATGAGCGTACGTTATAGAGATTTTTCTTTGACTATGAACGTACGCTATAGAGATTTTTCTTCGACTATGCGCGTACGTTATAGAGATTATTCTTTGACTATGAGCGTACGTCATAGAGATTTTTCTTTGACTATGAGCGTACGTCATAGAGATTTTTCTTTGACTATGAGCGTACGTCATAGATATTTTTCTTTGGCTGTGAGCGTACGTTATAGAGATTTCTCTTTGACTATGGGCGTACGTTATAGAGATGTTTCTTTCACTATGACCGTACGTTATAGAGATTTTTCTTGGACTATGAGCGTACGTCATAGAGATTTTTCTTTGACTATGAGCGCACGTTATAGAGATTTTTTTTTACTATGAGAGTACGTTATAGAGATGTTTCTTTCACTATGACCGTACGTTGTAGATATTTCTCTTTGACTATGAGCGTACGTTATAGAGATTTTTCTTGGACTATGAGCGTACGTCATAGAGATTTTTCTTTGACTATGAGCATACGTTATAGAGATTTTTCTTTTACTATGACCGTACGTTGTATATATTTCTCTTTGACTATGAGAGTACGTTATAGAGATTTTTCTTTGACTATGAGCGTACGTTATAGAGATTTTTCTTTGACTATGAGCGTACGTCATAGAGATTTTTCTTTGACTATGAGTGTACGTTATAGAGATTTTTCTTTGACTATGAGCATACGTTATAGAGATTTTTCTTTGACTATGTGCGTACGTTATAGAGATTTTTCTGCAATGTGTCGTGCACATTACATTATATATCTACGTTTTGATTTGATTTAATGATTTATTTGTTGTGTTTAACGCCAATTTTTAGCAATATTTCAGCTATATAATGGCGACCAGTTTTAGTGGTGGAAGAATCCGGAGTACCCGTAGAGAACCACTGACCATCGGAAAGCAACTGGTAAACGTTATCACCTGCGAGCCGAGTGCTCTCTTTTTTTGTATTTTACAAAGCCAGGTTTACGTCTTGTGCGTAGCAGAAAAGGGATTACGCTTCTTCTTCCCAATCGACTAAACGCTTTTCTTAATCAGCAACTCGTCCTAAACAGCTAGATAGAAAACAACTGAACTTACACATATCCGTCTACTGTATGTGAAGTTGCTCACCTATCTTTTTATCACATTGATTTTTTAGGCTATTACCAAACCAATCAGGGATTTTTAATGTGGTACAGAATGTGATACTATTCTATAAGCCGCAACTTCTGATAGTCCACTCAACAGAAGACAACCAAATGTGTACATTGCTTTTGTACGAGAATTGAAGTTTCTGTCCCTGCTAATTTGATTTATTTTTGTAACATTCATAGAGAAAATAGTACGCACTTGTAGGTCTCACTTCGTCACAGATGACTGAACAGAAGGAAACCCGATTTGCAAATTTACTTTTACAGGATTGAAGACATGCATCTAGTATGTATTTGATTGATTGGTATATTTATTTATTGATGTTTAACACCAAACATAACAGTATGTCAGCTATCTAGTGGAGTGAACAAATTTTATGCTATTCAATGCTATTTGATTTATATTCACATCAATGTAATGTTAATTGTGATTGTTAGTGTGGTTCAGAGTGTATATATACATATCAAATCCACTGGTTGCTAAGTACCTCTCCTTTTTGTTTATTGTTCCCAGAGAGTTTCATTCAGCCAATAAATAGTTTATACATAAACGTTAGAGAAAGCCGAAAGGACAATCTAATATTCTTAGTAAAAGGTTCATTTCCCTCAGTCATAGGTAACCTCAGTCGAATGTTGACTCCTTTGTTCATGTCCACTGGTTTTCTTACTCCCATATATTTTTTCAAAAAAAATTGACTTTCAATTCTTTGACTGTTAGCGTTATTCCAAAGACGCGCCTTGTACTATGTACGAGAACTATATTTTGCCAAGTGAAAGCGACTGTACGGGATTTAATCGGTGTTGTATCATTACAATAAAAGACACACTTTATTAAGCTCTTTGCCAAGAACCAGATGTGTGTCAGGCCTTTGTGCTTTGGCTTTTGTTCAATGTGTGAATTTGTTTTCTGTTTTGTTTGTTTTTGCTTAATTGTTTTGATTTCTGTTTTTTTTCACTTTTCTTCTGTTTTTGTCTGAACAATTGCTGAGTTGGCGTTAAACAACAATCACTCACTCACTCACTCACTCACTCACTCACTCACTCACTCACTCACTCACTCCTATGCTAATCTAACATCCTGAAATCCACACACGACAACGAACATGTGAAGCAGCTTCGTGGTATTGTACGATGAAGATTTTGATCCTTTTTAAACGTACAGAGGCTATAGATATGAGGGATAATCTTGGTTTTATCATATTTGTTGATTCACTTCCACTCGGTTCATATAGTTTCATCATATCTGTGTGCGTTCATTGTAAAGTCTCTTATACTATTCGGTATAATAAAACAATTATTGACTGGATATTCGGGTAATAGCAACTTTATTATTCCTCTCGACATCAACAATTGAGGAACAATTATCTTTATACTAGTCTATAAGTTTATACCATGTCCTCTTTGAGAACAATATTCAAATTGATTCTAGAATGAACAAATGATCACTGTGGCTCGTTGTATTTTAAGGAATGGAATCGGTGAAAAAAACAAAATAAAATGAAATTGATATATGAATATTTTAATTACATCGATTTTATTGTAACAAATAATAACAGAAGTCAAACTTTCCCAGACGAGTGATCTGATCCGGAAACCTGTTTAAATGAAAACTACAGAAATAACATACGACACAAATTAAGGTAAAATCATCTTTCACTCGAGACTTAATATAATAATGTTACATTTCAACAGAAAATTGAAATAATTTGTATTCAAGAAAAAAGTTATCGCTCTTGTGGATTATCGTTTATAAGTGGGATGTTGTTGTGTTCCAGCCTCAATGTTTTGTGTCGTAGGTACTTGATATTGCTGTGTCGTATGTACTTGATATTGCTGTGTCGTAGGTGCTTGATATTGCTGCGTCATGACTCCGACTCCTCCAGAAGGATAGGATGTTGTCTGAGAATTACGCAGGGATTTAACTATGGGAATCTCTGTCGTCGGTATGGACATAATCGCTCCATATTGTTGTGGAGTAACGTAAACAAGTCTGGTATACTGTGGAAGATAAAATACAAGACATCACTTAAACATGATTACGCCTGACATTTAAAGAGAATATACATTACAGGACATTTAAAGAGAATATACATTACAGAACATTTTATTCATTTAAATTCCATCTCTATTAACATTATCTGTATTCCCAACATAAAAGCACGACTTCGAATAAAAACAGACCATTAAATAAAAAACAAAAATAATACCACACTGTCGTATTCCTCGGTCTTTAGTTTTCTGTGTAATGTTGTGTAGATCGTTGTTTGTCCTTTTATCCTTTATCGTTGGCCATTGTGTTGTCTGTACTTCTTCGATGTACGGCTTATGATTACCCCTTTGTGTCTTCAAACTTTTCTTATAAGGGTGTATCTCTTATTCTTTTGTTGATTATCAGGTTTTATCCTATTAGCAAGAACGGATGTAGATGAAAATGAACATGAAAGATTATCTAACCTTTCGCAAAGAAAAGTAACAGCCCCTTACTGCTGTTCCAATCAGTCTTGTTTTAATGTAAGCTTACCTTTGTCCTTTCCCAGGACGAGCAGCAACAACAGTAGGAAGCGGCAACAATTGCAATAACCAATTCCACGACAGCAAGGACTGCCACAAGTGATGGCAGTACAGCAAGTACACCACTGTCATTAGCACGCTACAATAAAATTTCATTGCAAGTCCACCACTGTCATCAGCACGCTAGAATAAAATTTCATTGAAATGAGTGGGTTTATGGTTATGATGTTTATCGCGACTTTCAATAATATTTCAATTTTATCATGGCGGTGTTGCTGAAATGAAATTGTATTGTGTGGAAAAAGAATTTTCACGATTTACTGTGTACCTAAATTCAAGACATCAATAGTGCAGGGGGCCCAGGTGACTCAATGAGTTAGGGCGTTGGATCTAACAACTCATACAAGCCTATCACCAATACGGTGTGGGTTCCCGCCCGACATTGTAAATTACAAAAAGGGTGTACTCGACTCGCAACCGCAAGTGCTAGAATTTACCAGTTGCTTGCCCATGGTCAGTGGTTCTCTCCGGATACTCCGGCTTCCTCCACCACTAAAACAAACAGGTCGCCATGATATAGCTGAAATATTGTTGAAAGTGGCATTAAAACACCAAAAATAAAAATAAAAATAAAATCAATAGTGCAATAACAAAACTCTTCACAGAAGGCAAATGCTATCTTAGTAATATAATGTGAACACCAACAGATTTGACAATTTAGTATCTATCAATTGTACAAACATATATATACTCTACTTTATATTAATGTACACAAACACATGGTTTCACTCGCAGTTGTTTCGATGGGGTTTGTATTGCTCATCTTTTTATTTCTCTGTGTTGTGTTTTTGATCTTGATGCAATGTTTCCTGCGTTTTTTCTAGATCGTCCATATTTGATTGCCCCTTCGGTTTTCTTATATTTAATGTCAATTTGTCTTGCGTTTCACTACTAAAATGAAGGGTTTTAAAATACAATAAAATATCTGTATATTTATGTCATTAATGTTCTTTGTCAGATTCTTTATTTCTCTTAAACTGTAGAATTAATTCTTAATTAAGTTTTTTTTGTGAATTTCATTGTACTGTAATAAAACAAATCGCCATGCTGGCCTCTTGGTCAGATCTTACACGGTGATTCAATATTTGTTTGTTTGTTTTTTGTTTTTGTTTTGTTTTCTTTTTGTTTGTTTGTTTTTGTTTTTGTTTTTGTTTTTGTTTTGTTGTTTTTTTTTGTTGTTGCTTTTTTTGTTTTTGCTTTTTTATGTTGCTACTGGAAATATTTGAATGCTTACGATACTAGCTCCGAGAACTTCTAAAATGAATACAGTCGGTATAAATATTGATGATCCCACGATACAGCATACCATGAAGGTAATTTTCTGAAAATAATTGTTTTATTGTTATCAAATAAATAATAATAACTAGTAATTAATTAGCTATTACAAGTCATAGTATAAAATATTAACCAATTTAATAATATATTCAAAATCAACGTGATCATACAGAAGCAAGCCCGGTGTCAATGTAGAGTAGGAGCTGCGTACCCTTCCGGAGCACCAGAGTTTACCACCGGTTGGGTTCATGTTCTTCAGTTTTCTCTGTAGTGTGTTGCCCTTTTCTTGTTTTGTCATTGTATTGTCTCTCCTTCAATTCACGGCTTCTGATTATCGTGTAGTAATCTTCAGTTTTCTGTGTAGTGTGTTGCCCTTTTCTTGTTGTGTCATTGTATTGTCTCTCCTTCTATTCACGGCTTCTGATTATCGTGTAGTAATCTTCAGTTTTCTGTGTAGTGTGTTGCCCTTTTCTTGTTTTGTCATTGTGTTGTCTCTCCTTCGATTCACGGATTCTGATTATCGTGTAGTAATCTTCAGTTTTCTGTGTAGTGTGTTGCCCTTTTCTTGTTGTGTCATTGTATTGTCTCTCCTTCAATTCACGGCTTCTGATTATCGTGTAGTAANTTTTCTTGTTTTGTCATTGTATTGTCTCTCCTTCAATTCACGGCTTCTGATTATCGTGTAGTAATCTTCAGTTTTCTGTGTAGTGTGTTGGCCTTTTCTTGTTTTGTCATTGTATTGTCTCTCCTTCGATTCACGGCTTCTGATTATCGTGTAGTAATCTTCAGTTTTCTGTGTAGTGTGTTGCCCTTTTCTTGTTTTGTCATTGTATTGTCTCTCCTTCGATTCACGGCTTCTGATTATCCTGTAGTAATCTTCAGTTTTCTCTGTAGTATGTTGCCCTTTTCTTGTTTTGTCATTGTATTGTCTCTCCTTCGATTCCCGGCTTCTGATTATCGTGTAGTAATCTTCAGTT
>MJUT01011648.1:2136-18272 GCA_002080005.1 Gigantidas platifrons
AAACTAAAATATTCCCAATAGAAAGGTAATTAATATACTATTAGGTAATAAATCTTATTATTGAAATGTTTACATTCTAGATAATTATTATTAAGGTTCTCATCCCCCATACACAGATGAACTTAAACAATCTTGGCTATCCTCTTCGGGCATTTTGGTTTTCTTGCTCAAAGACTTTAAACATTATTTGTCTTTCCAATCTATCGACTTTGAGCGTACCTGGTGAAGGTTATTCCAGAGGAGCATCGTTCACACTAAGTTGGATGTCTACGGTTCTATTCCTGAATCTCTTAGTTAAAAACATCGATATGATCAAAATAAAAAGTGAGAAAGAAACATCAGTAATCATATCATTATACCGAAAAACACAATTTTTTTATAATCTTGAAACTGAAGATTTTGGTCAGAATCCTATTAAGCCATATCCGTGTATTAGCATATTGTATTACCTAATAGTATATTAATTACCTTTCTATTGGGAATATTTTAGTTTTAACCATATTTCACTTTTAATTTGTCACTCGCCGTTCTATTGCCCGCTGTAGCTGTGGCGTTCTATTTCCCGCGACCTTTTGACCCGCTTGATGATTGGTCAATAACGTCTCATGAATATTCATTAACTCGACCAAATCTTTATCAATGCGTCTAAATTCCAAATGTAATAAAACGTTTGAATGATAACTCATAATTTTGTTATTGTTAACTGTTTTGATAAATACAATTTAATTACTTTATTCTTATCTCTCTATCCCAAAACAAAAAAATGTCTTTAAATCATAAGAAAATAAAGGCAATCTGACGGAAAATCGTGCTAAAATAAACAAATAATCTTTAAATATTTCGGCTTCTTCTGGTGCAAAAATTANGGGCAAAATCCGTTTAGAACGCTACAGCTACAGCGGGCAATAGAACGACCGTCGTTCTATTGCCCGAGTGACAAATTAAAAGTGAAATATGGTTAAAACTAAAATATTCCCAATAGAAAGGTAATTAATATACTATTAGGTAATAAATCTTATTATTGAAATGTTTACATTCTAGATAATTATTATTAAGGTTCTCATCCCTCATACACAGATGAACTTAGACAATCATGTCTATCCTCTTCGGACATTTTGGTTTTCTTGCTCAAAGACTATAAACATTATTTGTCTTTCCAATCTTTCGACTTTGAGCGTACCTGGTGAAGGTTATTCCAGTAACGTACCTGGTGAAGATGATTCCAGAGGAGCATCGTTCACACTAAGTTGGATATCTACGGTTCTATTCCTGAATCTCTTAGTTAAAAACATCGATATGATCAAAATAAAAAGTGAGAAAGAAACATCAGTAATCATATCATTATACCGAAAAACACAATTTTTTTATAATCTTGAAACTGAAGATTTTGGTCAGAATCCTATTAAGCCATATCCGTGTATTAGCATATTTTATTACCTTGGGAAATATATTCTGGTCTATTGCCTGGCTACACATTAAATAACTGTATAGTATTCAATATAAACCACCTTTTGAAAGTGCTATTTCAAAACTTATTTACCTTTTTCAGAGTTGCAAGATATTGACAACATGAACTTTCAACCGAATGGGTAAGATTTTTTTTTATCTATTCCTGATTATTTGTTTGTTTGTTTGTTTGTTTGTTTTGTGTTTTTTTGTTGTTTTTTTTTGTTTGTTTGTTTGTTTTTTTTTTTTGGCTTAACCGATTCAAATAGCAAATTAAATAAAATCAGACTCGATTTCCATATTTAATGATGCAGATACAAAGTAACTATGGAAACAAATAGATGAAGCATTTCCTACAAAAATTGCATATAATTTGTTTTTGTTGCTTCAGGATTCATAGGAAAGATGCTAATGACACAGGACTGGAACAGTTTACAAATAAGACAGAACATCTGCTGTTACAAGTCAAGATGCAGGTGGACTTAATATACCTTGATTTAGAACTGTTAAAGACCAACGTAATCCTCAGACCTAGACCCACTCTAGATGGCAGTTGTGGTATCGATCAGGGCGAAGAAGATCTGAATGGACATGATGACCGAGTATTAACGAAGAGCAATACAAGATTTGACCAATCAGAATGTGATTTTGAAAACTGTGAGAATTGGCCACCTTTTGTGTACGTTTGTAAAAATGTTATTTCATATTAAATTATCATTATTTGATTAAATTTTTATCATTTGAGGAAAAAAAAATTATTTTAGATTAATTTTAGTGAAAAAGATATAGCAGTGAAATATTTCCATATTTGAACATTTTTGTAAATTAATTGAAGCATATCATATCAAATTACATATATCTACAGCAGGTAAAAGCAAGATTTACAAACATAAAAAGAGTTTGAAGATACCAAAGGAGTAATCAGAAAATCGAAGAAAGACAGAAAATACAATGGCCTAAAGAAAATGGACAACGATCTACAAAGCATACGCATAAAACTAAAGATCGAGTAACACGAACGCACCTAAAAACTGGGAGTGAACTCGGGTTCTCCGGACGGGTAATCAGTTCCTGCTCCACTAATGGCACCCGTCGTGTTAATCTAGTCACAACGTTTGTTTCTGATATATTTATTTTACTTTTAATACCTATCTTCTCGCTATAGATACATGAATCTTAAGAGAAACAAATTTCAGCATAATGTATGTTGTGTACTTCAAACAAAGCCAAACACATTAAGACAAACAGACCTGCTAGTTCATGCATCAGACACAGATGAAGATCTAGCTAAATGTCTAGAGTCTAATGATGAACAGATACTATCATCACTGGTTACATTGGAGTCAAGACAGGGAGCAGTTTTACATGTGGAGGTAAAATGTTGTTTTGTTTTTTGTTTTACTTTAATATAGCATTCAGATTGGACAAAAATATGATATTCTTGCTTAATGTTGCATTACATTGCGCAGTATATGAATGTTATAATCTTCCTATTGCTTGGCCCCAGATTGTGTAAAACTATTATAATGATGCCAACAATGCGCTCAAATTATTTCTTTCAATACCGAAAAATCTATGAGTGAGTGGGTGATTGTTGTTTAACGCCAAATTAGCAATTTTTCAACTATATCATGGCGAAAGCAAGTTATTTTTTAATGAAATGATGATGATGAGGTCCGCTTTGTACTAGACCAACATACTTAGTCGGATTTTTATGTTGCGTGCTTAGCGGAGAAGCAACAAATACCAGTTTTATAGTCTTTGGCTTGGGCCGATCGGGACTCGAACCCACGATCTACCACACTTGAGGGGAGCACGCTAACCATTACACTACTGATGAACCCACAACCTACCACACTCGAGGGGAGCACGCTAACCATTACACCACCGATGTGGTTTCCAAAAAGCGATGAAGGTCGTAGTAAGTCATGATGTTTCTGAGGTTTTAATACTATTATTTACACCTCTATTTAAACTAGAATCCGCTGTATATATATCTACCAGCGGTGGACCACAGACAACACTTGTTACCAATATTAAAATTTATGACGAATGGAAATGAATGGCATAAAGGAGAAACTGCTCAAGGAATCTCATTACCGACAGAAAAGGTAAAACATTCTTTATCTTACTTTGTGTATATAGCCAATATTTAAATGATAGTTGATGCAATCGGCTGTCTTTAATAGAAATAATTTTAAGCATATGACAACCTCTGCATCACGAAGAATAATTATAATATGGATTGGAGCGGTTTTAATACAACGGTACTCATCCAGTTTTATGTGGTGGTTGACATTATACTCAGTTATTGAATACACTTGCATGACCACAGTATTTCAGTACGAGGGGAGGTTTGGGATCATCAATCTAGTTTAACTTCGCACTGTTTTTATAGAAGTACCTATACAAAGCCATGAAATGTGTCGTCATTTATATGTGTTAGGGTATCGGTTTTATCTCTATTTCTTCGCCTATTCGATTCGATTTATGTTTGTTGCGACAGTGTGGTATTTTTTTTTTTTTCATTTTATTTGTTTAACATCTAACGATTACGCTATGCCATAGGTCATTTCAGTGAGAATGATTTTACTTTATAAATCAACATTGAATATTCTAGAACTATTCAACATACACGCTTGCATCATACCAGTTTAAATTCCAAACTTTATCTGAATAAATACCAATCTTTTATATTATGAATTATTCCTTTATTTACAGGAAATGTATCTTCTAGGGACAGAACTGCAGATCAAGAAAATACAAAGCATCCAGTGTGTTGCTGTGGCCATGCCGCCTTATGAGAGTTTTTCCATAAATGGAAGTGAAAGTATAGTTCAACTTCAGAATGACAGAAACATCACATTAAAGTTCCCGTCACAAACATTTCTTGATGACGCAAGCGTAACGACAAAGGTTAGCATACTGTTTTGGGGATTATTGAAAAGGGGGTATCTATTAAATAATAAGTAAAGGGAACGAGTGCATGATGACTGCCTTGAATATCTATGTTTCTCCCATTATTACGGCGTTTTAACCCCGCTGAACCAGTGGTGGAAAAATCTGTAATCCTCTATAGGATTAAAATGTCTGTGCCTTTCCCGGCATTGATTTCAAATTTTGAAATAAAGTTCGTATTAAATAATGGGAGAAACAAATTCTCCTTCAGTTTCCCATGTGGGTTACGATATGGCAACTGAAGGAGAATCTATATGTATGCACTGTAGTGTGGGACAATAATAAATACGTAGATATCTAATGTAATGCACACGACTCCTTTCTGGACCCACTTTCATCAGGTACTCATGGCCAATAGATTGATAAGCGAATACAATTAAATGTCTTTGGGAGAGAGTAAACCAAAGGGTTAAAACATAATAAATAAAATCTAATAATAAACAAAACTAAAACTCACCTATGGTTAAGTCACATTGACCTTTGTTTTAAGAAATTGCAGTATCTAAGAGCGTAAATTTTAACCATGAATAACTTTAATGGATATTTAAACTATGATATCTATGATGCATATTTTATTTTTACGATCATGGTGTATAATTTCATTTTGTTTTATTTCAATTTCAGGTAAAATTATTGTCGAACACAAAAATGAAGGAAGCGAGCAATCGATATCTAGAACTAGAATATGTTCGACAAACGACGTCATTAGTTACCATCAACTGTAGTCAGCCTACACAATCTGATATTATGTTTAACATCCATGACTTTACTACAAATGGTATTAATATATCTTTAAAAGTATAGTGTATTAGGAACTTTAAATAGCAAAAGTAATGGACAATTAACTTATTTATTTATTTTCTGTGCATTGGTTTTATGGATCATTTGTTTGTCCTTTTTTCTTTTTCTTTTGTCTTTTTTAACCACATCAGTACTATAATAATTAGAGTGCTCGTCTCAGGCTGCGGTAAAACGTGGGTTCGAGCACAATTGGGTCAAACTAAGATGCACAATATTGATATTTGTTGCTTCGTCACAAAGTATGCCGCTTTATGGAGGAATAGCAAATACTGGCTGGCTCGCAATCAGGATCATTTGTCCGAGTGGAGGGACAGATCTAACCGTGGACTGTTGGTTCAGTGAGCTAGAACTTTAAAGATCTAATTAAGTGTGTTGGTCAAATACTAAGCGGACATCATCATCATTTCATTGAATCTAACTTGTTCTCGCCATGATATAGCTGAACATTTGTTTACTTGCCGTTAAGCAATACTCACTCATCCACTCTTTTGAACTTCAATTTACGGTTTCTGCCTACCTCTTTCGAGTCTTCAAACATTTATCATTCTGAGGACAAATATCTAAAAATTCGTTCAATAAATTACGTGATATCTGATTTCAAGGTACAAGAGACTTGTGGTCAATATTGCGTTTTAACATCCTTATGAACAATGTTCTAAATCCGTAGCTACAATTTTCATTAATGAAAATATGCTGCATGGTCGTGTACAGATAGCATTTATGCATTTTACTTGCTTACCATACAAAGAACAAACAGAACAAAAACAAAACAACAAACAAACAAACAAACAAAACAAAATCAGAAATATGTCACCGACGTTGAACTCAAGTTATATGCTTTCCTGAATGATGATTAAGTTCTACACCCATACAATCATTTATTATTTTCACATTGAACAACATAATCATGAGCCTGTGCTAAATCAAATAGACCAACTGACCACTCTAATACACAAGAAACGTAGCATACACAACAAGTCATTAATTTAAACACTCTCCAAATTAAAATTTGAGTACGACACGCATGGAAAAATTAAAATGATGAAATCTATAGAATATGGTCCTAATTTAAAGTATAAAAATTACATTTCATGATTGCAACAGCCCCATCGAAACAAAATATCGAACTGGCCATCAACCAATCGCTCGAGAGAGATGTGTGTGTGCGCTTATTTTTAATATTTATCAACATCACAACAAGTTCGCATGTATCAAATAAAAACGCATGTACTTGAAGCTGCTTCATTACACAGAAAAGCAATAAAAAGATTAGTAAAATTGTGTATTCTGAATGTTTTGCTTGCTTTTCGTATATAGTACTACAATATAGTCGGTTTTGTTATTATTATTCAGGAGCTGGAATAATTAACATGTCTGAAAACCAAGAAACATTGCAAAGATGTCGACGATGGTTAGTTAATAATTTGTCTGTGGATAACATTGAGTGTCATCTAGATGAAATCCTTCATACAGATTCCGTACAAGCAATTATGGTAATTGTTGGTCTATGCAATACGATTAAAAACAATAGAAGTGGTTTTACTATATGTAATTTTAGTTGATGTCATGCGATTGAAAAAAACATTAAAATTAACATGCAGCTCAATATACAATGCCCAATACACAAATACATGACCGCTGCCTTTTCCGGCTTGGTACAGACACTTCATTAAAAAAAAGTGGCGGAGTTATAGTATTATCACGCTTAAAAGTATTCTTATTTGTGTAGCTAGGGGCCGTCGTTGTCGTGATCTATTGTAGTTGGATTTACAACTACCTGTGCAATCGATGCCTATCACCACTAAAGTTGGGAGTTCGATCACCGTTCATGGCGAGGTGCACTCGATACAACATTATGTGATAAAGTTTGTCAGTGACTTGCGACAGGTCGATGGTTTTCTTCAGGTATTTCTGTTTCCCCACGAATAAAACTGGCCGCCGCTATATATAACTGAAATATTGTTGAAAGTGGCGTTAAACACCATAAACTCAAACAAAAAACCACTGTAATTGATGCTTCATTGATCTTTCATATGCATGTGTGTACAGGACCAGTTATTCAACACAGACAAAGTACACGTGTTAATAGACGAACTTCTAAAATGTCCAGACAGAACCGTGGAAAAATTCATTTATAAACTTGAAGAAAATGGTCAAACTAATGTAGCAGACCGGCTATGTTTTGTCAGAGAACAAGTAAAACTGCGACGGAAACAAGAAAATTTATCATTATCAGAACAAGAAGAATTGGAACTTGGTAGTGATTTCGATCCAGGTTAGTCATGTAGATCAGAGATACAAAAAATTATTGTGTTTTGATGCTATTTGTGATATACGATGATTTAATGCTAGTTAGAAAAGTAAAGATTTTTGCAATGGAAAAAAATATGCTTAACCCCCGCTACATGTTTGTACCTGTCCCACGCCAGGACCTGCATTTTCAACGCCATATGTCGTGTTCAAAGTTTTGGGGGTAATGAGAGGCGGTTGTTCGTTGGTGGCAATGTTGACCATCACTGTATAAACTATATTTACATAGAAAGAAGTAATCGGTAGAAACGACAAAACAAGAAATTACTCAGACATATAGACACGCATCTCTTGTCCGTGCATATACAATGAAAACATGATCTAGATATCTCATGTGACATTTTACAAATTTTTTTTAGGTTAAAAATTGGAATTTTCGTGGATACAGAAATTCATGTAGCGCAAAACAAATTACATAGATAGATTTAACGATGTCTGGAATTAAACTTTTTGCGAAGCGTAAATTACACTATGATTAAATATTATATGTGAAGCATAATTATTTAAAAGGGGAACAATATTATCGCAGTGACGCCCATAATAATCTTAAGGTAACTAAAGGTAAAATCAACAGCTACATGGCATTAAGTTGTTTTCGGTACATGGAAGGTACAAAAATTTAAATAACAAAAGAAAAAGAAAGCAAAAGCATTTTAAAGTAAATGTACATATCAAACGTGTATTGTGGTATATTTTCTTTCAATAGATTTTGAATTAGATCAAGTACACATCCTGTCAAGATGTGATGATCAACCTTGGGATGTCAAACCATTCATCTTAAGCCAGTCTTCTCCATACACATATACCGTTAAGCTCGAAGCAGGCAGAACTTCTTTCAAGTAAGTACTAAGTATTTTATGATTGTGTTTCTGGTTATTATTTTACAAGGTTAATACATAATATTAATCAAGTCCAAACGTTCCCTATTTCAATAAACAGAACAAATATATGTTATTAAAACACCAGTTATAGTTATTATAGAAATTACTTGTAATACGGTTTGTATCATTGTCTTGAACCAGCATCGGCAAACGGGCTCGCCTGCGGTTGGGTAGATCAGATCGTGGGTTATAAACCAATCGGGTCAAACCAAACACGTATAAATGGTCATTGCTGTTTCTCCGCTAGGGCCGCACTCACCATTAAGAGTAAGAGTATAGACTGGTTTATTCAGTATCCGGATAATGTGTCAGAGTGTAGCGCCATGTGGACTGTGTTGCAGTGAGTTAGCGCTATTAAAATCCAACTAAACGTGTTGGTCTTATGCAAAAAAGCATA
This sequence comes from Gigantidas platifrons, assembly GCA_002080005.1. Taxonomy (NCBI): domain Eukaryota; kingdom Metazoa; phylum Mollusca; class Bivalvia; order Mytilida; family Modiolidae; genus Gigantidas; species Gigantidas platifrons. The sequence goes on from MJUT01011648.1 coordinate 10,930, forward strand.
TCGCCATCATCATTTCATCGAAAATAACTTGCCGTGATATAGCTGAACAATTGTTCATTTGGCGTTAAACAACAATCACTCACTCATTCATTATAATTGATTGTTCTTGTATTGTTTTAATTAAAGTGTTATTGGAGTCGTTGTTCCTGACAAAATGTTAAAAAGTGATGTATGCAGAACTGCAAGTGTTCTAGAAGATATGTCGTGTTTGACGAACGTCACACTTATTTTACGACAACATAGAGACAATCCAGACGATGTCGTTATTCATTGTATACGGTCGGACAAAGCTAAACAAAGACTACAGGAACTTGCAAGTATGGGATATACACAAGGTCCTTCAAAGACTTCAGAATTCGGTATGGTGGACGGAGAACACATAGAACTCCAATTTGACTGTAATATTTGTTTGGAAGGCTATGAAAGTAAGCATTTTATGATGACTTTCTACTCTAGACTAGATGTAGCTAAATACGTGGGCCGATTGTGTGTATTGAATCCAGACAGACAAATTGGGTTTGATCGATATAGTGGAAAACTCGTTTACAAAGTGATTTCAAGCAAAATATCTATTCAAAGATGTGGAACTATGGTAATATATTTACCAAAGGTAAGAAGTTATCAAAATTAAAGATGATAAATTACGTATTAAATGTAATAAATTTTATATAAAAAAAATAACACACCGTCATTATATGTACAAAATCTAATCGGAAAATGTTAGAAACAGAGTAAATATGGATACTTTAACACACTTATACAGGGCCTTGGTACAGACAATTTGATAAAAATTACGTTATAAAAACTATGAATATGAACTGCAAGCTCGAGCATAGGGTATGAATTGTGAAACATAAACCCCATAAATGACGGAAGTGACAGTAAACAGATTGACATGTCACTCCACTCTGATATAGTACACAGATTGACATGTCACTCCACTCTGATATATTTTCCTGACGCCAAGCAAACCAGTTTTTGTACTCACTCATTGTTGCTCTGTGCTTAATGAAGAACAACAAATACCTCTTTTATCGTCTTTGGTTTAATCTGAGCGGGTACCGGACCAACGAACACGCACGCTCTAAGCATTATATTACGATGGTTATCCATACCATAAACTTGGTATTTTCGATAAAAATGATTCCACAATACGTAAAAAATGTTTCATCTACAAAATTTGTGACATCTTGGATCAAAAACAAAAACACAAAGCAAACAACGTGGTATTGAACAACATAAACTCGATATGAAAAAAAAAATTAGAAGTGACACAATTAGCTCCAGAAGAGTTGGTTTGTTTGACCAATACCTTCTCCAGCATTGTAGTAATTGCATTCACTACTATCAGATTATATTGTATTGAAAAATTAAACTCGCCTTCATAATGAAATATAATAAAATGAAAAACAATCAAATACCACATTGGCGGAGCAGTTCCAATATCAAAGTGAAAAATCGTTGAAAGAAGCAACATCGATACCCCCAACATGCCAAAACATCACCGCTCATTTTCCCGGCTGGTTCGGGCACTTCAATAAAATGTGGCAGGGTTAAGCTAGTTTTGTGCGTCCAAATACATATATTAAGAATTGAATGTCAATGTATTTTGTAATTGTTGTTTTCCATAATTTTCAGCCTACAGACGAACAACTTGGATATTTCAGTTATACACTAGACGTTGCAGGTAACCTATCGAATCTTACAAGTCAAGTATTATATCAAAATTAATTTCAAAATTACTCAATGCAATAAATAAATTATCACATTTTATAATAACTTAATATTTCCATTTTTTGGGATGAATTATGAAAATCGTAATATTATTAGGCATCAAAGAACGGTATCAAACATACCCGGTGTATTCGATATTCAAATCAGTGCGGATTGTACCACTATTTTCTTTATTCAGATAATAATTAAATACTAGTAAACGTTAGAGATAACCGAAGTGCCAATCAAGAATGGACAATTCAGAGACACTACCAACATTGGGCACATAAGACTCGGGAGGAAGACAAACAAAACACAAAAATACAACATAACACAGAAAACTAAAAAGATGAGCCACACGGACCACATAAAAAAAACTGGAGGTGAAACCATGTGCTCGCGAAGGGTAAACAGTCCCTGTCTCTTATAAGACAACCACCATGTTCTTTCAGTATACCGGGTATTCCATTGACATATTTTAACTGCTTGTACTGAACAAATTGTGTAACTTACTTCTAGGAATCTCCCATGGTATAGCTATTATATATTTTCATTATTTAAGGCAAAGCATTGGCAAAATTCATTGCCTGGAAGCTGACATCAGACAATGCTAATTCTACCCGCTGGATAAAGAATGCCAACATGCTTGTTAAAGATCCTAACGTTTACAAATATAGCGTCAATCATATAAACAAGGACTTGCATACAGCCAACCAAAGACAGAGATGTGAGGCGTTTCTGTTGTACTGGTCAAGTAATTATGTTGGACATGAAGAAAATAAGGTGCGTTTAATTGAATTGTTCCTTTACAGGACTGTTATGGGGTTCGGGTTGTTGTGTTTAACGCCACTTTAACAATATTTCAGTTATATCGTGGCGGTCTGTGTTATTTGGTGGGGAAAAGTGGAATACCTGGAGAAAACCACCGACGTGTCACAAGTCACTGATAAACTTTATCACATAATGTTGTATCGAGTACACCTCGCCTGAGCGGGATTCGAACTCACAACGTCAATGGTGATAGACACTTATTGCATAGGTAGTTATAAATCAAACTACCATACGATCACAGCCACCATGGCCGCTTGGACGCAACTTTCAAGATTGAGTGAATAGCATAACCAACCATAACAGAATTAACTGATTTCAAGAAAATACGACCACAAAACTAGATAGAAATCTAAGACTTGGGTGACAGAAGATATTGCACGGTTAACCAGTTTATGAGATTCCAGTCCATCTTTCCTGATAACTAGATCTCACGGGGGTCAAATATGTATATGATTAGATCTCCAGTGGTAAAAGTAATATTTTTCTATCCAATAAGATCAACATTCAATCACAGAATTGTCGACAACCTCAAAACAGATAGTACAAAAACAATGAATCCTAGTAGTCGTCACATCTAGCTACAAAAACAATGAATCCTAGTAGTCGTCACATCTAGCTACAAAAACAATGAATCCTAGTAATCGTTACATCTAGCTAGGGTGTCTTCTTAGTGTCGCCTTTAATAAGTTAGGTACAGACAATTAATGAAAAGATGAAATAATCCATATAAATATGGCATTTGCATTTAAGCGAAATATCGAAACGAAATGTTCATAAAATTAGTCTCAAGATAGAAGAGTTTGAAGATACCAAAGGGGCAATCAGAATCCGTATATCGAAGAACAAACAACACAATGGTCAAAAAGAAAAGGTACAAAAGGACAAACAACGATCTACAAAATATACACATAAAACTAAAGATCGAGTAACACGAACCCCACTAAAAAGCGGGGGTGAACCCAGGTGCTCCGTAATAGATTACAATGCAGTCGTGCAAAATATAAAGGGAATTAACTCCAATTTAATAGATTGCAATGCAGTCGTGCAAAATATAAAGGGAATTAACCCCAATTTAATAGATTGCAAATGCAGTCGTGCAAAATATAAAGGGAATTAACTCCAATTTAATAGATTGCAATGCAGTCACACAAAATATAAAGGGAATTAACTCCAATTTAATAGATTTGCAATGCAGTCGTGCAAAAATAAAGGGAATTAACTCCAATTTAATAGATTGCAATTCAGTCGTGCAAAAATGTAAAGGGAATGAACTCCAATTTAATAGATTGCAATGCAGTCACGCAAAATATAAAGGGAATTAACCTCAATTTAATAGATTGCTATGCAGTCATGCAAAATATAAAGGGAATGAACTCCAATTTCATAGATTGCAATGCAGATGCAGAAAATATAAACTCCAATTTAATAGATTGCAATGCAGTCGTGTAAAATATAAAGGGAATTGACTCCAATTTAATAGATTGCAATGCAGTCATGCAAAATATAAAGGGAATTATAAGACAGATGTAGTCCCCTGCGTAGAAAGTGCTGGTAGCAACACTCTCTCCAACAACGTGTCAATTCGTATACAAAATGCACCTATATTCCATATTTCTACTGTACTATATATATATATATGATATCCACGTGTAAGGATGCCATGAAGCAGAGCAAAATATTACAAGAACTCGTGTACATATGTCTATATTGACAAATGCAATTACAATAATACAACGCAAACATTACAAGCTTTCAGTGTTAATCTGACCAAATTGATTTGATGGATCGTTCATTTTCAGTTAGAGAGAATGATGGATATCTTTGGCTCAGATTCTCAAGGGAAATACGAGGCACAACAATTCATCAGACCATACTGTCTATCTGGTATTGTATTGTTAATATTTTGGGTTTGCTTACAAAGTGTCATCAATACAATTTAAACCTTTTTCGAATCGTTGAATTTATACCCTCCCCTTATTCTTTTTTACTTTATTTGTTTCGATATCAGCATTACTTAGAAGCTTATATTATGTCATGAAAACCAGTTTCTTAAACACAAAAGCAAATCAATGATCTATAAAACACTACACGAAAAGTAAATATTAAACAACATATTAAACACGACTAAAATCCGAGTGTGAACTCGAGTGCTTTGGAAGGTTTATCAGTTCCTGCTCCACTAGTAACACCCATCATGTTACTGTTAAATGACATGAACATCATCTGATATAGAAATAGTTTTGGATACGTATTTAAATACAAATAACATAACTAAAACTTGAACCCCATACAAAACAAATGGGAGTAGAGACGAAAATGACATCGTGTTCACACGGAAATCAAAGTGGGTATCACAACACAGAACCCTTCTAAAACATGTAAAATTCAGGTGCTTTGGAAGGGTAAGCAATTTCTGCTCTACTATTGACATCTGTGTTGTTACTTTTGTTACAAACACCGGTGACAAGTCATAAATGGAGAAAAGATCAGATGATGATTAGAACAAACACAACATATCTGTGGTCATTTGTGACACAGATATACCACAATGGTTAGCTAAGTAATGGAGACCACTGTAAAATTTATGAGAAATGATGACCTGGTTTTATAATCACAAACATTAGGTATCGTACATCGATTTTATATACAAAATGTATCTAGACATCAAGTTATTTATATCTTTAAGGTACATTATCCAATGAGAGTTTAAGAAAGTTGGCATATTGCTTGGCTGAAGACTGGGAAGTAATGGCTAAGAAGTTAGGTCTTGGACAGATTATCATTAATGAAATCAAAAGTACACATAAAAAATTGATAAGACAATCATTGAAAATGCTGGACATTTGGCGATTATCTGATGCTGCCATTTTGAAAGGGACAGATTTAGTTAAATATTTTTACGAATGTGCCAAGTCTGCAAAATGTAGCTCAAAACTTTTAAACATGACAATTGGACATTCATAAATTGGTTTTATACACAATATTAATTGGAGATTTAAAAGTTCCTAAAATTTGGAAAAATTTCTTAGACAAAGATTTTAGTGCAAAAAAAGGGTGGAATGGAAACAACATCAGTGAGTGTGTATCCATTTCTTTTCATACGAATTAACTAATGCATGTTTGTCTATGATAACAAGAAAAATAATGCATTGTATCGGTGGGAAATACATGATTTTTGTGTGTCTGTTTTATCTAATTTGTGTGAACAGAAATACATGATTTTTGTGTGTCTGTTTTATCTAATTTGTGTGAACAGAAATACATGATTTTTGTGTGTCTGTTTTATCTAATTTGTGTGAACAGAAATACATGATAATTGAGTGTCTGTTTTATCTAATTTGTGTGAACAGAAATACATGATTTTTGAGTGTCTGTTTTATCTAAGAACTTGTGTGAACAGAAAATACATGATTTTTGTGTGTCTGTTTTATCTAAGAACTTGTGTGAACAGAAAATACATGATTTTTGTGTGTCTGTTTTATCTAAGAACTTGTGTGCACAGAAAATACATGATATTTGTGTGTCTGTTTTATCTAAGAACTTGTGTGAACAGAAATACATGATTTTTGAATGTCTGTTTTATCTAAGAACTTGTGTGTATAGAAAATACACGATTTTTGTGTGTCTGTTTTATCTAAGAACTTGTGTGTACAGAAAATACATGATTTTTGTGTGTCTGTTTTATCTAAGAAATTTTGAATAGAGAAAAATATTATTTAATAAGAGTTTGTTTTAATTAGGACTTGTGTGTACAGAAAAAGACATAATTTTTGAGTGTCTGTTTTACCTAAGAACTTATGTGTAACTATATTTGACTTTTTAGGGGGGTATCTGAGTGATTGCGATTACAGAAATGACATGATATTTATGTATCTGTTTTCGCTTAGAACTTGTGTACAGAAAAAAACATGATATATATATGTCTGTTTCAGCATAAAACTTGACTGTATAGATAGGGACTTGAATTTTTATTTATTGGTCACACATATGGTGTTGGAATATTTTCAATTACATCATGTCTATATTTAGGTATACACTCTCCTATGTGAGTAATCATTGTATGCATTTTATTTTTTTTATCATAAAATGGTAACTTTCAAAGATACACAAAATGCTATAGAGATGTAAGAAACTGCAGTATATATATACTGAACTTGTCAATAAAAGAAATAAACAATAGAAGAAGTCAACTTAATGTCTTTATTAATTGTGTGAAAATTTTCAACAAAAATAGGTTGCATTATTATTTAAAATAAGTAAATTTTCACAATAAAATACATACATCAACAAAACGAAAACAAGTCTGTATATAGAATCTGCATACACATGTTCCTTAAATTACAATATACAGTGAAACCTGTCTAAAACGAACCCTGAATAAATCGAAATCCTGTATAAACCAAACTGTAAATAAAGTCCTAATGTAAGAAACCTTTGTTATTTAAACCTGTATAAACCAAACATCTGTCTAGTCGGAACACAAAAGTTGGTCCTACAGACGTTCAGTTAAGACAGATTTCACTGTTAACTAGTTCTTCTTTAATTTTCTTTCCAATGTACAAGATATAGGTAAAATATCAATGTCAGTGGTACATGTAGTACACAAAATTACAATCCAGACCAAAAAAATGTCAGTGAAACATAAAATCAATAAAAGACCACGAAACACATATACTTACTTACACTTAGATAGATATTGTGTCCAATCTCAGGTAGGTCTGTTTTCAAGACAAAACACAGAGATAAACTTATAAAGGTGATCACTGATAAAAAAACAAAAAAAGGAGGAACCCCCCCCC
>MJUT01011648.1:18451-42989 GCA_002080005.1 Gigantidas platifrons
GAGAAAATAATAAACCGTATTCAGCGATTTTTAAAATATTTAATGACAAATAATTAAAAAAAAACAAGTTTAAGTCCGACACATAATAATTTTATGTATGTGATATCAAAATCTGATATGAAAAAAATCAGTAAACTATTTAATAAAAACTAGGTCATATGACTCTGTATCGCTCACCTGATTAAGAAGATTTACTTCATTTCCTATTTCTATCTCATATTGATAGTTAATAAAAGCATATGTTATGAAGAAAAGCACAGAATATGTGTCTTCAATCACTTATACATAACCAATAAAAACATTTTTTGAAGATAGGTACAGTACTGTACATAAGGCTTCCATCTCTTACACAAGAACTTGGGACGGATTCACAAACCAAACCCTACACAAGAACTTTGGACGGATTCACAGACCAAATCTTGCACAATAACTTTGGACGGATTTACACACCAAATCTCACATAAGAACTTTGGACAGATTCACATTTAGTAAAAACATATTTTGATGTAAAAAAAACCAACAAATATATGAAAAAATTAAATGCTAAAATAGTAAAAATATAATTCTATGAAAATATTAATATCACAGATAGCTCAACATCAAACTGGATGCTAAAGGCCAGAAAATGGAATAAATAATATGTCCTTCCACATGATAATGTGAAAAGTATTTCATTTAAAAAAAAATAGGTTAATAAACCTGGAATGGACGGTCATATCTTCAAATTTATCTCACTATGAGCGAACTTATTGAAGTAGTGCATGGGAAGAAACTTAACAGCACATTCAAAGTACTGTTTAAAAATATTAATTTTGTAATTATGGCTAAGAAGAGTGATTCAAATAAATATTGTCCCCCTTGATGACAACATTATTTGCAGATTCAAGAAATTAAGATTTACTGATGAAATATACATTAAATAGAAATGACAATAAAAAACTGAAAAGGTTGGACATTATGTGAAAGGAAGTCTATAAAAACAGGACTATTGTTTTGTAAAGACCTGAACAAAATATGTAAGAAAATATTACAAATAATGGCTTACAGATTTCTACACTATGAACACTATTGAGGTCAATGGAAGGTGTATTCTTCTGCAAAGTAAATGTTTAAAAAAAATATATATATGGTGTACAAATATTTTTTTCAGCAATTTTGTATTATCATAAAAATTTTAAAAAATAATGTCTGTCAACATGGACAGATAGATAGAATATTACAACTTTGTATCCATGACAACAGAACACAAAATACCAAGATGTCCTCGTAGGGTCAAGTAACTGATTTCTTTACACTCTCATAACACGTGACAGTAACACGCGATAGCATTATAGATGGAATACATTCCATTGAATTAAGATTTAATTTGACAAATTCAAAGATCATCGTGCCGGTGGAATAGCTGTCTCAAACACCTCTGCTACGACAGACTGGGACGGTATAAAATATTTCTGTGCAGATTTGAGTGTTATGAGTATTGGTTCCTGGAATCTTGTATCATACATGTCAACTTCACTAGGGAACGGATTGATATACACTGGTTTCATAGGCAGGTTTATACTGGGAGCAAATCCAGTCAGGGAACCAGGTTGTGGTTGATTACCTCTCGTTGTTGTTGTGGGATTTCGATAATCTGTAAAAACAAATAATAAATACTGTATTATTATAAATCAGATTTCATAATTTCTTTGGTTCTAAATATAGGTCAATGTAAATTTATTTGTTAGTAATGGTGATCCTTTTTATCTAAATCTCTTTAAATGAATGATTCTGACTTTGCTGTAACTTAAATCTATTTTATTGTCTCTAGCTTCTCTAATACTGTCTGTAACCTAACATGTTGGTAAGGTTTGACAGCAGCATTTTCATTGGTTTAATCAAAAGTCATCAGATCACAGGGTTAAATTCAGTCAAGTCAGATGATAATAAGGCATAGCACAACTGGTACCACTAATGGAGCAGAAACTGCTTACTCTAATCACGTAAGTTCACACTCGGTTCCTTGTGGGGTTTGTGTTGCTCAATCTCTCTTTTGTCCTTTATATACGATTGTAAAAAGATGAAATTTCCCACACTACTGGATGTCATCTCTAATCTTCAAGATGAAACCATCTGTCCACCTTCAAATCAGTCAAGTTCCACAAAAATTTGCTGTTGTTATTATATTTCGCACAAACAAATATATTTCAAAGCATGATCACTTATAATGAAACTTGAAAAAAATAACAATTTTCTTACCAATATGTAAATTAGTTTCTCTGTGAGGTCTACAATGACTTGTGTGGGTTTCGCCAAGTCGAACCAGGGACGGTTTACTGTAAAAAAAATAACATGTAAATGAATTAATAGAATATTCTCTGCATATTACACAATAAATAGAGTTATCTAGTAAAATATAATAAATTTCATTACAACCATTGCTGGAAATAGGGTTATGGTGTTCAATGCCACTTTCAATATTGTTTTATTGGTCAGAGTACCTGGAGAAAATTATCGACCTGCCATAAGCGGGTATCAAATTTACAACTTTAGTGGTGACAGGCACTGATTGCATAGGTAATAGTAAATCTAACTACCATGATCATGATTACCCCTTGCTGGAAATAGCATGTATATGTCGTTATCAGAGGTAAATCATATACATTTGTCTACAATTTGCAAGGGATCTTCACTTTATTCACTGAATATTATTTAAAATGTACCCAATTTGAAAATTCTACATTAATCTGGAGATTGATTAAAAAGAACTTAAATTATTCTACTAATAGTCTTTTTCTAATGTATGAATACAAATACAACAATAGCTTTTTTGTATGACTTACAAGAAAACGAGGTAAAAATCATTGTCCTAAAAATTTTAAAATTATTTAAAAATTAAATTCTACATTGTATCTTTATATTTTTCAGTTAAAATGTTAAAAGACTCATAATATTAATTTTTATGAGAGGTTAGCAAAATTGCATAAAAGAAAACAAGAGGCTCACAAATACTCTTTATCAACTATCCTAGTTCTTGAGAATACTAATTACTATTGTTTTTTTCCACTGAAGCCTTTGTATATATTTGGACCAGGGTTCAACACCTATAGAACCTGAGGGTTTTAATTTGCAAAATCGTGAACCTGTATATCACATCACAATGACGATTCATGCCCTATATAGTTGTATATCCATAATTAGTTCCTAGAAAAATGATATCTTAAATTTCCCCCAATTCAGTCTTGTAAAAATTTGGGCGCTTAGGATTAGGACCGCATATACCCTGGAACCATCACCTGTACACATTAAAAAGATGCTGAACAACAAATATTGCATCAATTCTATGGCTGGTTCAGAAGTAAATTAAATTAATATTCACTTTATATTCCCCTTTTAGATTCTTTACTAGCTCCTACCTATCAAGGACTTACTTTTTCATTTGTACAAATCGGAATTTCATTTAAAAAAAAAAACATCTCTGCCAAGTTTGATTACATTTGGTTGAGCAGTTTTGTGGAAGCAAAAACGTAAATATTTAATTAAGTGGACATGATACCATTCTAGAATTACCTTCATCAGGTACACTCATAGTTAACAGATTGAATCTAAGCCAAATAATTTAAAAGTATACAGAGTAAGGTAACTGAAGGGCCTAAATAGGATAGCTAAAATCACAAGTGGTATTACAAATAAACATGTCCAATCAGTTCAGTTGACAAAATTATACAACTATATACATACTGAGGTAACTTAGGTAGCACCAATACTGTATTTTTAGCCTGCACCACATTTTCTTGAGCTCCTGGAGGCCTCTTCCCTCCTTTTCTAAGACCATCTAGAGCCTTGTCCATCATCATTTCGACAAAATAGTTAAGGCAATCTATATATGTAGCACTATCTACAAGTGACTGGTCTGGAGGCTGATCAAACGTTACTGAAATAGTGAGTGATAATTGTTTTAACTCCTAATAAGCAATTGTTTAGCTATATCATGGTGAAGTTACGGTAAATATTGAGATGCTGTCTGCTGTGAACTACATCAACATGGTTAGTTGGATTTTTGTAGTGCTAGCTCACTGAAACAACAGTCCATAGGTAGACATGTTGCTCCACATGGACATATTATTCTGATTCTCAGCCAAACCATAGGTAGACATGTTGCTCCACATGGACATATTATTCTGATTCTCAGCCAAACCATAGGTAGACATGTTGCTCCACATGGACATATTATTCTGATTCTCAGCCAAACCATAGGTAGACATGTTGCTCCACATGGACATATTATTCTGATTCTCAGCCAAACCATAGGTAGACATGTTGCTCCACATGGACATATTATTCTGATTCTCAGTCAAACAGTCTTTAGTCTTACTGTTAAATGCTACATGCAGAACGCAGGAGAAACAAATACCAATTTTATAGCCTTTGGTTTGATCCAACTGGGAATTGAACCCACAATCTACCATACTTGAGGCAAGAACATTAACTATTATACCACATCAATTAAATATAGAATAACAGCAGCTATGAAGGTGGAGACAGATACCATCACAGCGAGTCCAACAGCAGGAAATGTGATACTAGTGATTGTAATGTCGAGACATTCAAAACTGACATTATTCATATTGTATTTATCGGTAATCTCATAGTATGTTTCACGTCACACTGACCGATAATTTTCATTTGTTGAAGAACATTGTTTTAACGAATTTTATGTATCAACTTGAAAATATGCCATTAAAATACAGTTACATGGATACAGTCCCATAAAGTAAAATCTAAAAAGTACCGGTCCCCTGAAGTAAGAGAAGGCCATTTTCATTATCATGGTCATTCTGTCGATACTGATAATATTGCTCAGTGAAATTCAGATAAATATTACATACCAGTTATACTTTTACTTCTTTCGAACTTCTGTAATGCATCACTTTCTCTCTGAAATAAACCAGGAAGAAATATACAAACTACAGCAATATGATTTACAATGTTAGATGAGCGTTATTGTAATTAATTATGAATGGTCTCTTTATGCGAGAATGCCCCAAAAAAAAAATTGGAATTTAAAAACAAAATGTTTCTCAGAAACAAGACAAATTAGTCCATAAATAAAATAAATATGGACACAATAATTTGTTCAACAATGATTTTTTTTTAAGAGGAAATGTAATATGTAATACAAGATTATGATTTAAACCTAGATTTGGTCATAAGGGAGACTATACTTTAGAAAACCCAAACTGGAATACAAAAATCATCAAACATATGGAATATCTTGATAAGAATATGATGATTACACTCCCAAACACTTTCAAATTATCTGGCTTTCCAATATTTTGATATAATCGTACCTGACGGTGGCAAAGGTTATTCTAAAAATGTGTCGTGTACACTGAACATGATATCTACCATTTTATTCTTCATATACATAAAAGTATTAAGTTACTTTAATAATCAATGATTTTCAATGGATTTTTGCTATTCATTATTTTCTTAATAAAGTCAAAATTGTTGTTTAAATATAAAGACTGAGGAGTTTAAAATGTGGAAAAAGTGAACAATGATGGAAGGATGTCAAGTGAGGTAATGTATATATGGCTGTTCTAACCAATTTTCAGACTGCATGAACACAATGTTGGTTGTCAAGACATTCTGAAATTTTTTGTATGGACACAAGTTATCAATTGACACATCAGTTATAAATTGACATATCAGTAATAAATTGACACATTAGTTATAAATTGACATATCAGTAATAAATTGACACATTAGTTATAAATTGACATAGCAGTAATCAATTGACACGTCAGTAATAAATTGAAACATCCATAATCAAATGACATGTCAGTTATCAACTGACACTCCAGTAATCAATTGAAATGTCATCAATCAACTGACACACCAGTAATCAATTGTAATAAATTGACATGACTGTAATTAATTGACATGTCAGCAATCAATTGACATGACTGTAATTAATTGACATGTCAGTAATTAATCAAGTGTTACACCAATTTGATATAATTATATTACCTGCATGGTTGACATCATGAATTTAGGAATATTCAGGAATGGTAATTAATGCTGTATGTATCTACTTGTATGCACACACATGCCTCTATGTGTATGTTTTACCGTCGGCAACTTTCATTACAGATAAGACAATATAAATAAAAGACATACCCTTTTAACAATACCCTTGCCACCTCTGTTTAATTTTCCATGAATATTTTGTCCTTTTTTCATTCTGTCTATTGTATCTTCTAGATGAAGTTTGTACGATGTCATCCATCTACAAAAAATAAAATCTTTAATAATAAATGCATGCTCCTTGTTGATACAGTTTCAGAAGTTTTTGTGGTATTTAACAGTCACTGACATACTTTATCACATTACGTTGTATCAAGTACACCTAATCAATGACTGGAATAAAACCAACACACCTTAAGGTAAAGAAAAAAGATTGTTGGTTTCCCCTAACCCTGCCGGGTCAGTTTTATCCTGCCTGGTCAATTAATTTAATTGGCATCTTTAATAGAAAAAAATATTTTTGAAGCATGTCACTTTTTTCAACACGAATTATAAATTTTTTATTTTTTTCCCTTCTTTCCATGGATACAAGAATAAAATTGAATTATTAACCTTCCAAAGAGGAATAACAGAACAAGTATGATTATTAGGAGCATACATGTATTATTCTACTAAAGAAATGAAAATAAAAAAAAAGCCTGTCTGTCGGGCTATGAAAATGTTCCCATGTTAGGGGAAACCAACAATCAATTTTCCATGGCCTTATTAGTGTATGTCACTGATTACATAGCTAAATGATAAACCACTCACCATATGCAGACCCCTTAAGACGTATATTTGATTACTCCACTATGTACTAGACCAACACACTTGGATTTTTATAGTGCTATCTCACTGAAACAACAGTCCACAGGTAGACATGTCGCCCCTCTCATATATACATATTGTCCTAATTCTGCATTCATGATGAGAACAATCACACAAACGATATATCATGTGATAAGGTGGCACTGAGATGTGTACTACAGAGGAATGTTTTGCCTGTCATGAGAAAAAGGAGGGATAATGGATAGATTGGGAAAATTTTTGCCTTTCCAACGTGTCCCCAAACAACCAGTTTTTATAAACTTTGTTCATTAGGAGATGCAGAGGCAGTGTGCAATTCTCTAACAATTACTAATAAATATTGAAAACGAAATTTGATTGAATTGATACAATGCAAAAGAACTATATTCTTCAAGTATAAATCATGATATAAATATAATTATGAAAAGAAAGTTTAAACAGCGATGGGTCTCCATTCCACCAATATCAACAAAATGAACAATCACCTCTCACTTCAAATCTCAAACCACAAATAAAGACAATGACATTGTAAAATTTTGAAAATTGAAACAAGGGACATAACTCTGTGTGTAATGATTTCCTATAAAATACAATTTCAAAATATCAATTTCTTACCTATCTAACCAAGAGTAACACATTTTACGTAGGTCTGCTTTCCGGTCAGCTTCTTCTACATTCCAGATATCCCATGAATCCAATTCTTTTATAAAATACTTTTGTTGGTCTTGCAATCCACAAGATGTCAGCATATCCATAGTAGTTACCCTGGTAACAAAAAAGTTATATATCAAAAAGGATACTTCTAACAGAATATATTACACAATTTTTCAAAAAGAACTCTTGAAATTTGGTATCTTGAACTTGGGAGAAAGTGGAATATACCCTAAGGTGCTTTCTTAGAAGTACAATGGTTAACTCAGATATTCTGTTAAATTATATCAATATCATTGCTTCAAATATATGACATTATACAGTTATCAGCCTTGTAAGAGTGAGATATGACGGTTTGTCTACCAGAGGAAGATTATGTCACCCAATGGCTGGCCAGAGGGTGGCATAAACTTTCAAGGGGAGACAAACCATCATATCTCACTCTTACAAGGTTTATAATTGTTTTCTTACATCGAATATCCTACACAGTGCAATAATTATTTGGTCTAGTTCATATCTGACAACAGATACCAAGTGATGACCCACATTCAGTACGTCTATACTTAATTTCACAATGGAGAATGAAATCGTCACATGATATTATACAATTATCATGTGCGGTTGATATAACCATGCGACATAGCGTCCAGCGGGTGACATAACAGAATGTCAAATGTCATGTGACGTTCTTTAGACTAATCAAATTCAAGATATCTATATGAATATGTAATAATATATATAAAAAATAAGTAAAGATGACAATCTGTTTCAGTAGTCTATTTATGTAATTATTAGTCATTTGAGGGATATTCCAGAAGAAAAACTTGAATTAGAATAGATGAGGTTTAAGGTGGTATTTTTTCCACAACATGTACTCATACATTTTTAATAAACATCTGTGTTAGCTTTCTTTAAGTTTTATCAATTTGATAAAAATGTCAAATGTCTATGACAAAATACATTCATGGTAAAACTTACAGGATGTGTGAAAACTCAGGTGTCGGATTGCACAAGTTTCACTGTACATGTATTGTATCTAGAAAAAACTCTGAATTTTTTATACCTGACTTCTTTGTCCCCATCTAGAAACTGCACCATCATTTCTGTCACAAATTCCTTGTCTTTTACTCCAAGTTTGTTCAATGCTTGTAAAGCAGCCACAATAAAAGCTTTTTGTTCCTCCACTAAACAGGTTGGGGGGTCCTTAGGGTTATTGAGTACAGAGATGATTGTTTTACTAACAGTATGGGATGTCCCATCTGAGATGTTTTCTTGGGTGTACAACATAGACAGAGAATCTGTAATCTTCGTCTTGAACATGTACTCTGCCACTCGTAATAGACGGCTTAACATTGTCATAAAGTTATCAACATTCCAAGGTTTAGGGAAAGTCTAAAATACAATATAGATACATGTACACATATTTCGTCAAGGATTTCATGGAAAGGTTTACTATGTATTGCCATTTTTCTATAACTTAAGATTCAAATTTTATATCTAAATGACAAATTGTTGTAAATGTTTGCTTGTCTTGATTATTTTTATTTTTCTGGAAGCCCTAATACAAGTATCATCAGATTTTATTGACCAATGTAAATTTCCATTTATCAAGTTTGAGTGTATACTCCCATTTTAATTTGTTTTGTGCAAGATGTAAATGTTAATCACATAAAAATCAACAGAATAAAGGTGCATTTACACAGGTAAACATTTACATAAAATTTGCTTCAAATTTTACTGGTGTGCATGTTTCAAACACAAATTTGACAGTCTAAACACGTTGGCAAACAATTCTGATGGTACATCAAATCATTGAATCTAACAACTCATACAAGCCTATCACTAATACAGCATGGATTCACGCCCAGGTTTGTAAATTACAAAAAAGGGTGCACTCAACTCGCAGCCACAAGTGATAAAGTTTACCAGTTGCTTGCCCAGGGTCGGTGGTTCTCTCCAGGTACTCCAGCTTCATCTACCACTACAACTGGTCGCCATGATATAGCTGAAATATTGCTGAAAGTGGCGTTAAACACCAAAATTCAACTTCAAATAGTGGAAGGGAGTTTGGATAGGTGTTTAGACTGTTAAAGTTGTGTTTTAAACAGGTGCACAGGTAAAGTTGTGTTTGAAACAGGTGCACAGGTAAAGTTGTGTTTTAAACAGGTACACAGGTAAAGTTGTGTTTGAAACAGGTGCACAGGTAAAGTTGTGTTTTAAATAGGTACACAGGTAAAGTTGTGTTTTAAACAGGTGCACAGGTAAAGTTGTGTTTGAAACAGGTGCACAGGTAAAGTTGGAGGACATATTTGACTGTGTAAATGCACCTTTACAATAATACTGCCATCCATCATTCTATTTATAGAACACCAAAAAAAATCACCTAATTTTATAAAACTCAAAACAATACTTACATTTTCGTTAAAGTTAGGGAAGTACTTTTCGAACCAATCTGACCCTTGGAACTGTGATACATAATTAGGCAGAGGAGTCTCTGGCCTTGGCGGTGTTGGTGTTCGTGGTGGTGGAGCCGATGGTTTGACCAGTGGTGACCTAGGTCGGACTACTGGTTGAGGTGGAGGTAAATCTAATTTAACGAGTGGTTTCAGTGGTTTGATTTCCCTCCTTGATGGGGGTTTAGCAACTGGTTTTGGTTCCTTTGGAGGGGATGGTGGTTTATCTTTAGTAAATGATTGCTCCCTTGACTTAATAATTTCTGCCATCTCTGTAGGAGATCTAGGAGTTAATGTGACAGTTGACGCATCATCATCATCATCATCATCCTAAAAATAGACATTTTGACATTATTAAGTGCTCATTATCAAAGGAAAAATTGTGAATTGCACATCTATTTATTTTTTCATTCATCTATTACTGTAAGGCTAAAAAAAA
The DNA here is from genome assembly GCA_002080005.1 of Gigantidas platifrons. Lineage (NCBI taxonomy): Eukaryota > Metazoa > Mollusca > Bivalvia > Mytilida > Modiolidae > Gigantidas > Gigantidas platifrons. The sequence continues at coordinate 28,850 of MJUT01011648.1, forward strand.
AAATATCTCTGTTTCCCCTAACCCTACCAAGACTAATTTTAGTGCCTACCCTCGAGCTTGTATTGCCATTGATGAACAAGCACTGCTAAAAAAAAACATATCCTTGTCCTGTATAATCTAGGTAAAAAAGTTTATTTATTCAAAACAAGATCAAGATCAAATTGCTCAACATCATTTATCATGGGTATATAAATTTTATAGCCAAATTTAACCTCTAAAAATAGATATGATGAAATTACCCTTGGTACTGGAGGCTTAGCCATCATATCTTTGAACTTTGACATCAACCCAGTTGACCCTCTACTGACTACTGGTGATCCCAGTTCCTTGTCTTTGTCAAATTCATGAACTGTGTCCTTTGTACTAAACGTGACTTCTCTTTTATTAACTGGTGACATTGGTGATACAGGACTGTCCACCCATGATTTAACACTTTCTTTCTCTCCCCAGTCGTCAATGACAAATTCTAATTCATGTCCATCCTTCTCTCCTTCCTCTTCAACTTTTTCTTCTTCATTCTCCTGTTGTATAAAACATTGTCTTAAGATTTGAAAGGTTTTTATTGAAAGCATCAAACATATTAGTTTAAAGTAGTGCAAATTGTTTTTAAATGTAGTTGAAACTTATTGTAATTCCAAGTATAATAATGTTCTGATACTAATTGTTTATCTCAGGTAACCTAGCTTTGTGGTCATCAAACTTTGTTGTACAATTTTTGTCAAATCCTAAACAAAGTATATATTTAATATAGTGTTCTGATAAGCTGTTTTTATTCATGTACCAGTACAAACTCATTCTATGAAAGCAAGTCCTGAACTTCTGATAAAATCAAATGAAATTATAAGTCGTTTTCCAGTAAGTTTTTGCTTGCTATGAATTATAAATTCACTCAATCAATAAATTGTAAAAACAAATGGAAAATAAGAGTAGTATTTTGTAAGAAAGTGTTGTGTTTTGTACATACATGTAGTGTTTTGTATTCAAGTCTTCTGTTTTGCATTCAAGTCTTCTGTTTTGTATTCAAGTCTTCTGTTTTGTATTCAAGTCTTCTGTTTTGTATTCAAGTCTTCTGTTTTGTATGCCAGTGTTGTGTTTAGTAAATGGTACAATGTGATTTTTTTTTAATTGATTCAAAATAATCACGGCATTGGTGGTTTTCTTCTCCTAACCATATAACTTAATAAGGAATTTATTTTCTAGCTTACAACTATTTACTTACTTCCTCTGGTTCAGGGACCACCATTTTACCATCCTCAAATGTAGGTAGTTTCCACGTATCTTTAGGGGGAGGAGGTGGAGGTGGAGGCCATAATATTTTAGTCAACACAGAGTTGGGAACAAGTCCACTCTTTGAAGCACTTTCATATGCAGCTCTCAGTGGTTCAGGCGTTGACTCAGATTTCCTGAAGGTACTGGATCTTGACAATGGTGGGAAGAACCCAGATGGTTCTCTTTCTGGTCTCCATGGTTCATTATCTACAAATTATTAGTCATTGTAGGAGAAATATAGAAATAGTAGTTTTCTTATACTATTTGTTATTAACTTGAAATTTAAATAGGGAGAAGAAGTTGCAAAACTTGTATCTGATCATATTGTCATGTTTTCGGACAATCAAATATGCTTGCAACTATTTAAAGCTATACAACTTGTAAAATGAAAAAGACTTTTCAACTTAATTAACAAAAATTTTGAGGAAAATCGCTCGTAGCCATTGGCTGTCGGCAATCCTTGCTAGATAAATAAAGAATTAAATTAATTAACCCAAATTTAAATCTTTATCGGTTGTGATACAAATGTAGTTTAAGATAAACCAAGAGGTAACCAATCATTTCCCAGTCTAGCATTGATAGATAAAAACTCCTTAATGGTCCAATATAATAAGTCTAGGGTGATATATCTACACTTAGTTACAAAGTAGATGGGGGAGAGTGAGTGAGCGATTGTTGCTTAACACCAATGAGCAATTGTTCAACTTTATCATGGTGATGGGTGTACAAGAACATGAGAGACTATCCAACGTTACACTTCAACACAAATTAAAGTAAAGGAACAGCACTTATAATTGCTATTCTACATTTCACAGTCACAGTACAGTCTTCAATATTAAGCATAACTAATACCCGAAAATTAATTTTTCTTTAATCGATTATTTTTGATAAAATATTATGTGTAAAGTTGGATAATCTCTAATATTCATTTACATCAATATCCTTTCTTACTAATAAAATATTTCAGATGAAATAAAGTAAGGCTACATAACAACAACTAGTATAAAAATTAAATTAAAATCTTCATAACAGTGAGTACACCTAGCTATGACAACAAGACATGCTAATAGTGCTATATTTTGATACAGTTTTAAAGAGAACCATAAAGGTTATGTATAATCAATAAACATATTGGTATATATGAAGAAAATAACAAGTAGAAGAGTATACAGAGAGGTTTGAAGATACGAAAGGGGTCATCAGAGGTCATAAATCAAAGGATAGACAATACAATGGCCAGAAGAAAATGGACAAACAATGATCTACAAAACACTACACAGGAAACTAAAGATTGAGCAAAAAAACCCTACTAAAAACCTGAGGTGTTTTGTAAGGGTTAGTAGTTCTTGCTCCACTAATGACACAGACATACATTTGTAACATAATTTTGTTACAAATGTATGTCTGTGGACGTATAAATTTCTAGATTATGACCTGAAATACATGTAAATGTATTTAACAATTTAGCTCTTCAAAAAAAAATGTTGTCCCGGAGACTATATGTATAAAGCTTTATTTTAATCCTTTCACTGACCATTTAAAGTTTGATAATACTAGACAGTCTATTCTTGTTCTGCATGGTATTGGTAAAAAATAAAAATTAATAAGAGATGCCCAATGCATACAGATTACCAAAAATGGAAGATTGTGTCCATAGTACAAAGATATCCTTGCTTCCAGAGAAAATAAACAGGGCAATAACTCCAGAACAGAAAAAGTGGCAAATTCCAAAATTGAAGTTGGCCTTCCAAACTTTGTGCATATATTCCAAATGATTTGCTCATGGGATGAATAAACATAAGGGCATATTGACGTATGAATGAACAGACGTACAGACGTACATAGACATGGGTCAAAATCAAGCTATTCTGTATTGTTGTCATTAGGTAAAGCTAAATCCATGGAAGAAATGATTATATTACATGCATTACCCTTTTTCCCTAAAAAGAACAGATCACATATAGAAAGAAATAGAAAGGATCTCCAAAAGCTACCATACAAGTTGACACATAAAATCACTTACTTATCAATATTGTAGCTAAAATATAAGAAGTAATTAATATAAATCTGTAATGGAGTCCATACAATATAAATGTTCTATTTAACTTTAATTAAAAACAAAATGGTGCAAACGGAAGATTTTTTCTTCTTATATTTGCTTTCTGTCTCAGACACTTCATTGCCATACACATGATGTTGTATGATATTTTAGATTGATAATTCATTATGTACAATTTCTAAGTTTATAATGGTCTTTTCAGTCTGAATTCAGGTCTACAGTAGTCGCTCCTTTAAAGGCCATTCTCTCAAAAGGCACCTCCTATTATCAGGCCAGATTTCAGATGTGACTTATTCACCTCCTCAACAAGAGAGGCCACCTCTCTAATAAGGACATTTTTCATTTTAGAAGGGATGGCTTTATAAGAGAGGGATTACTATAACACAGAATCAGATCATAGTACAAATTGCATGTAACTAAAACCTTTTGTGAGCAAGTAATTCTGGTTTAACGCTTTAAGAGCAATTTTTGCAGCTATATCATGACATCAAAACCTTTGCAATACATAAATAACAAGAAATGTGTACATCACAAAATAAGCCCGTCCATATATAAATTATCAAACGGTATAATGGTAATGACCCCAAAATAAATAGGGTTCTTCCCCTTCCACAGGGGAATCATGTGGCCAAGTTTGGTAAGGATCCAATATACAGAACTAAAGTTATCGTGCGGAAACGATCCTGTTATCAAAAAATCTATTCATAGTAATGGCGACCTTTGACCTAATGACCCCAAAATAAATAGGGTTCTTCCCCTTCCACAGGGGAATCATGTGGCCAAGTTTGGTAAAGATCCAATATACAGAACTAAAGTTATAGTGCGGAAACAATCCTGTTGTCAAAAATTATATTTATAGTAACGGTGACCTTGACCTTTGACCTAATGATCCCAAAATAAAAAGGGTTCTTCCCCTTCCACAGAGGAATGATGTGGCCAAGTTTGCTAAAGATCCAATATACAGAACTAAAGTTATCATGCGGAAACGACCCTGTTGTCAAAAATTCTATTTATAGTAACGGTGACCTTGACCTTTGACCTAATGACTCCAAAATAAATAGAGTTCTTCACCTTCCACAGGGGAATCATGTGGCCAAGTTTGGTAAAGATCCAATATACAGAACTAAAGTTATCGTGCGGAAACGACCCTGTTGTCAAAAATTCTATTTATAATAACGGTGACCTTGACCTTTGACCTAATGATCCCAAAATAAAAAGGGTTCTTCCCTTTCCACAGAGGAATGATGTGGCCAAGTTTGCTAAAGATCCAATATACAGAACTAAAGTTATCATGCGGAAACGACCCTGTTGTCAAAAATTCTATTTATAATAACGGTGACCTTGACCTTTGACATAATGATCCCAAAATAAAAAGGGTTCTTCCCCTTCCACAGAGTAATCATGTGGCCAAGTTTGCTAAAGATCCAATATACAGAACTAAAGTTATCATGCGGAAACGACCCTGTTGTCAAAAATTCTATTTATAGTAGCGGTGACCTTGACCTTTGATCTAATGACCCCAAAATAAATAGGGTTCTTCCCCTTCCACAGGGATATCATGAGGCCAAATTTGTTAAAGATCCAATATACAGAACAAAAGCTATCATGCGGAAATGACCTGTTGTCAAAAATTATATTTATAGTAACAGTGACCTTGACCTTTGACCTAATGACTCCAAAAATAAATAGAGTTCTTCACCTTCCACAGGGGAATCATGTGGCCAAGTTTGGTAAAGATCCAATATACAGAACTAAAGTTATTGTGCGGAAACCTGTGTGGACGCCCGCCGCCCGCCATACCCAATCACATAATACGGCCCGTCTCGAGACGGGCATATAAAAATAAATTACCTTCTTCAGCTTCACCTCTACGTACATACTCCTCAGCTGTATCATTGGGATAAAGATCTTCTGGTGGTATCTACAAAAAAAAGCATGGAATAATGTGTAATTAGTACATTGAGGCCCTTCAGTCATATCACAAACAAAAATTAATTACAGTAAAGTTTAAATTTGATTTAAATGTGACTAAACCCTGCCACATTTTTGTGCCTGTCCCAAGCCAGACCTGGATTTCTAACATCATATGATGTGGTCTTTTTTTTGTGTTCAATGATTTAAGGTGAGAGATAATTGTTCGTTTTGTTGATATTGGTCAAATTGTTGACCATCCCTGTTTAAACTTTTTTTTCATAAATATTAATTATCATATTGAAGTTTATTGATCAGTAATTACTAATGATCATTACTCCTGAACAAAATCCAAAAAAAAATAAAAATTTAAACTGATACTTCATTTTCAGATGATTTGCAACAATCTATATACATTTAACTGTGTTTAAAACTAATTGTTTAAAAGAAATTTAATTCTTGAATAAAAAAAATTCTGAAAATAGGCAAGTTTTGAAAATTATGATGACAAAAGTGGATATTGATAAAAATCAAGATCAATCTTTGGTTCATTATTGTTAATGAAAGAATGATACATATACATCAGCTGAAAAAACCTAAGGTTATCGAATGTAAAATATGTTGAAGTCGAATGCTAGTAAATATCAACACTAATTGTGAGTGACGTGAAAATGACTAAACTTATGTACTATTTTAAGAAACACAATTTTATAGGCATCTCCAGAATAACCATCTTTCCTTTTTATCAACATACACACACATTTGCTTTAATGATATCAAATATTGATGATCAAATAATCGTGTCTTTATCACAAATGTCAGTTTAAAATCATGTCTTAACAACAAGTACTCCAGGTACATGACTTACTGTTAATCTTGGTTTGTTATAGAAGAACTTCATATAGCTCTTAAATGCCTTATCCTGCTCTTCTTGTGTCATCACTCGTGGTTTCTTGGGCATCAATTCTCCATCTTTAATGAGCTGTAATTCATGATTTCTCTTTGCGAGAACAGCAAAGGCAGCCTCTTTTATTCTTTTCTCTCTCATAACCTCCTCTTCTTCTTCAGGAGTTAGCAAATCCTCAAAGTGGTCATATCTGTGTAGAAAAGTTGAAGTTGAAGTAAAGTAAATTGATATTTTTATCATGAAACAAATATGAAAAATCCATTTCAGTAATCATGTTGATTGAGTAAGTAGGAATGCCATGTTTTAAGAGAATATACTGTAAAGTAGCAGGGAAAGTGTTATGGTGTTTAATGCCACTTTCATGAAAATTTCAGTTATATCGTGACAGTCAGTTTTATTGGTGGAGGTAACCAGAGTGACATGGAGTAAACCGCCGACCTGCAAGTAAAATGCTTAGTATGACATATAATGTTAAACAAAACAGATATTTGTAAACTCATGAGGATGGATATTATCAAGTCATGAAAGTCATTGGTCATGTGCGTGTGTGTTCATGTGTGTTAGGGGTATCCATTTTGTCTGTTTCTACAAATTTCCGAATGAATTTTCGAATTGTTCTACCTGTGTGGTATTTTTTGTTTTTCATTTTCTTACAATAATTTGTTTCTAAAAATAATTTGATCTGAAATGTTTTTTTCTTAAAAATCTACTGTAGTCTTACTTGAAGGAGGAATGAGATTTTTTAAGTCTAGTGTAATCTCTCTTAGACAAAGTTTTCATTTTTAACGGATCAAATGGTATCGGTTCTTCTTTCTTTGGTGGTACAAATTTCATGGAAACCATCTTTAATCGGTAGCCTTTTGGAAGATCTGAAATAAGTAAAAGAAATACAAGTTTTTGTTATAATTTGGTAGTTCACGAAAACATTATTACTTTTCAAATGAAACAAGGGCAACGCAAAGCGTGGCGTATCCCCTCGCCTAAAAATTTGACCCGGTGACCTTGACCTTTGACCTTGAAAATCAATAGGGTTCCAGATTCTCTTAAGAACTAAGTATGTACCAAGTTTGGTCAAAAACCAAAAATCATTGAAAGATGTTGATTCTAGAGTGTTCACATGGATGTTACGGAAGGATGGATGGAAGGAAGGACGGAAGGACAGATGGTAGCGTTACTATATCCCTTCGCAACTTCGTTGGCGAGGGGATAATAAATATAGGCTTAGGGTTATGGTATGTAACTAACACCACTTTCAACAATATTTCAGTTATATCGTGGTAGTCAGTTTTGTTGGTGGAGGAAACCAACCACCTGCCACAAGTCACTCACAAACTTTATCACACAATGTTGTATCAAGTACGCCTCTCCATGAGCAGGAAAGAAATACAAGAAAGAAATTTGCCCTAGCAGTCATGTTGAATTCTAAATACATGTATAGTGAAACCTGGCTAAACTGAACCTCAATGGAACCAAATTTTGTGTTCAAAATAGACAGGTTTTTTTTATTTATATACAATGTATGTTAAATTAACAAGATGTCCTAGATTTGGACTTTATCTCATGTTTGACTTACACAAGATTATGGTTTTTCAGGGTAATGTTTAATACAGGTTAGATTGTAGAAAGAACCGCTGAGGATCATCTAAAAAGATTTAAATGTGAAAAGTTTACTGATGATGAATGTCAAGTGTTGACAACCCTTTGGGACAGTGAACCAGAAAAAAAATGGTCTCAAGAATGTGAAGTAAGTAGACAGGTTGCACAGAAATCTTTAATAAAAAAAAACAAAAAAAAAAACAGTTTAATTTGGTCAAGCAATTTCATATTTCATATGTGAAAAGCCATCTAAAGACAACAGACTGTTACCGATGGGAAAACCTCAAAGGACATATTACTGTGTATTTACATGATCAAATTTTTCTTTCAAATTCACTTCAAACTTTACATGTGCACCTATTTGAATCACACATTTGACAGTTTAAAACACCTACTTAGTTAGTTGTACTAAACTCCCTTCCTATATTTGATGTGTGTTTACACTGTCAAATCTGTGTTTGAAAAGGGGGCATAGGTAGGGATAGCAATATTGAAGGGAAAATTTGACTGTGCAAAAATACCTTTAAAGTCAGGTGAGCTAAGAAGCTTTCAACTTACAATTCTTATGTGGAATAGTATACAAGTGATTCCCTATGCCAACTAATAAATCTCCCTTCTCACTACAAAATCCTATGCTGTATGGCACTGTCTTTAGTTTTAATAACCTGTTAAAATAAATATATAAAATACTTGTTTAGGAAATTAAAATATGTATTATCTAACTAGGAAAATATGTAATCTTGCTATTGCAAAGGGATTGTTAATATTCTAAGGAAAAAAATAAAAATAAGTTTGTTTTTACCAGATCCTGACTCCGACTAGACGGGCAAAAAAGGTTGTTTCTTTTAGCATTTTTTTTTCTTCAAGGCACATAAATCCGGAATTAGTATAAGTATTTTGACAAATTCTATCAGAACAAACTTTGGCTTATGTGAAATGGAAAAATATTTAAGAATACATAAAGGATATACCAAACTGTAGCCTTGTAGAATGTGAAAAAAAAAGATCAGCCTACTAACCAACCCAGTCTGAGAAAATTGCATCGGATTCTGGTTAACAAATACATTTTAAGGATAACTTAAATTCAATACAAGTATTGAACAAGAATGTGTTTATTTCTATTTCAAAATTTTAATTAAATTGGTAAGGCATCTATTAACCAATCACAATGTCATATTATTGTTAAACATGGTTACCTGGTAAGTTCATTCTGTTCATTCCAGATACGTATTGTACCATCGATACTTGCTGAGGCATACAACTTAAGACGAGGACAGCTGGTTAATCCAGTAATAGAATCATTATGGTCATCATCGGGGGAATGGTCGTAACGATCTGCAAATAATACAACATTAGCTAGTACAACAATAATAGCTTTTTTCATAAGTGACAGCATATATATACTTTTTAATTTTTGTATAAATTTACAGTTTGAATTATTTAAATATTACAAAATTTATTATTATTATTATTTTAGACAATTTTACAGCTAAAACAAAATTCTACAAGACTTACAACTTACTTCTAGATTCCAAAAAATCTCTTATTTGATTGTACATTTTTTTTTAATATTGATTGCATAATTTTTTCTATTTTTTTTTTTTTTGCATATATGTTTGCAACCTCTCCATACCATTGTAATCTGTTATGATTTGTGAGAATAAAAAATCTTGAATTTTGAAAATCATAATGATTATCTTAACTACAAAACATTTGTTATAAAACAATGCAGTTGTAGTTTATGAAATGTTAATAAAGTTTTTTTATCATTTGTTTTCTATCAAATCTATAGCGAAATTAAATTTACAAAGGCATCATTAAATGATCAATTTCATGCATTACAGCAATAAAATAAAATTAATAAGTTTAAAGAAATAATAAAGAAATAAATTAGGTAGCACATGCATGTACTAATTTCATTATATTGTATGTATGTTGTGTAAAGCATACAAATTAAAAAAAAACATATAGCTTTGCATGACAATTGTTATTATGCAGCCATATATAGAAATACGATTAAAACAAACACAGCATCAATACAGTAATATATATTATATATACATGTTTCATTAACTGTCAACAAACTGTACCACAATATTTCAGGTGCATATCTGATAAAATGAGTGATATTTGTTTAATAAATAAGCAAATGATATTAGTTTCTTTAAACCTGTTTACCACATGTGCATTATCCCTTTCAATAAACAGCCACAATATAAATGAAATATTGTTTAACTTGAAAGTGGCATTAAACACCATAACCCTAACCCCCCATTTAATAAAACATATTTACTGATCAGGAGCCATATTATTTGCAAATCTGAAGTAACAGTTATATGAGAAAGGATTCCCCATTCATTGATATATCTTACAACTTTATCCAAAAATAAAGATGCTTGAAACAGCTTATCTTCACCTGGCCATTCATAAAAATTTTGAATGTTGGTCCTTTTTCGTCCTCTCATATCTCTGAAACAGTTAAAGCTACAACATATCTGTTGCAACACTTCCAGACAGGAATTTTTATAAGGAATTCAATGGAAAAAAAAATTCATACAAACAAGACTTGAAATAAAAAAAATGTTAAGACTTGAAATAAAATAAGCTAACATTTTGGCTGTAGGTCCCTTTGCACCCCCCCCCCCCCCCCCCTCCCTCCATTGTTCCCTTTTAACTCAGAAACCATAAAAGCTAGCTATATAATAGGTCAGTCTCTATGGAGTTCTAAAGGGGTATGTCATTGCATACGGGTATCTGACTAACAAACAGAGGTGTCATACTATATCTATGGTACTTCACAGTTTGCTAACAAATGCATGAGAAGTAGTGTTCATTTGCATATCAATGCACAAAACCATGCTATGTCAACTCAAACAAATAAAACCACATGATAATATTATTGTTAAACCATCTAAGCTACCATACTTACTAATCTCGTGCTCCGTCAGAAGAGTTTCTAATGGACAGTAAAGTTAGAAATGATAGATACACTACTAATTTTTTGTTACTATAAATAGTCTGTTTGAAAAACTAAGGCCATGTCAAAAACAAATTTGTTCAAGAACCTGATTGTACCAATCTATTTCAAATATTAGTTTTTGTTTTCTATTTTGGGATTCTTTTAAATTTTTCTTCTTCTTTTTAACTTACTTTTTTCCAAACGTTTTACAAAAACATCGTTCACCATGAATATATTACAAAAGTATATACATGTAGCTTTAGTTTTCTTTGGTAATCAGCTTTTTCTTTTCAGTTTTAAGATAAGAGAGAAAAAAATTGCAGGAGAATTTGGTTCTTGAAGACAAACTTATTTTTAAGCTGGCCATATTCGCTTCATAGCATTATAATTCCTATAGTCAAATATATCTAACACTGACACATTGATATTTATTCATTTCTGGTACATTTTACAAATCTTTGTATCTAAATTTTTTTGTTCACATTCATTCATTTCCATGGATTTATAAAGAATATGGATGTTATCTTCTAATTAGGAGATTAATTAGATTATAATGGCCTAAATTGTTATTTCTGAACCATTGGATTCTGAAACCTCTTTCCATTGAACTGTAATAGTCCTTCTCTCAATGCCAAGCTTAAGGCCCACCCCTCTGCAATGTAAAAGTGGGAGTGGGTTCTATTGAGGGGGCAATTAAGTAGTATTTTACTATCTCAGTACATCTTAAATCGGCCAGGTAAGAAGGGTTGCCTTTATAAGAGGGAGACTACTGTACATGTATAATCATCGGTAGCTATCATTAACTGATTAAAACCCACTAATTTAAGGGGGTACCATACACTACAGGGAGATAACTCCTTAAAATCAGTTGAATGTTTTGATCATATGATGTTTGTATGCAGATTTCAAGCATCTCAGTGATCAAAACCACAGAGAGAAAAGCTGTGATGTGACTAGTGAATTTATAGCTCCGAGTCTGTTGGTTGGAATTTACTAAAATTTTGATATTTATTACAGTGGATATATTTAAACACACTGCCAAAAAAAAAAGAAAATTAAACGAGCAGATCAAATTTTACCTGAAGTGTATGGTACCACCTTAAGTAACATCAATTAAAATTTTGGCAAATAGGTGTTGAAAGTACGTAATTAAAAAAAAAACAGTAATAACTTGTCTAGACAATTCTAAAACATGTTAGAAGCAGATAACATGTAAAAAATTTCTTAACACCATAATTGAATAGCAACTAATTATGTACTGGTATGGAAAAATAGGACTTTTGCATATGTACTTGGAACATGTGAGAACCATTTAAAAGTTACATACAGAACCAGAGCGGTGTTGATTGCTACACCCACTTACCACTAAGTTATAGTATCACTGATTATATTGTAAAAATTAATAGTGCGTTGAAGTATAATTCTACTTGGGTGCAAATAATATTAAGCTAGATGTATTCCATATTTTTTAACTTCTACTGCTGGCAAGAAACATTAAATGACAATGCACAGACTTCTCTATACATCTGTATATGGTCTAATGTGAAATTTAAAAAAAAAAAGACAGAAAAAAACCCTCCTCGCTACTATACCTTAGCGTACAATTCAACCAATCAAAATGATTCTACTATATTTGATCAATTTAAATAATAAAACAGAAATATTTTATATAATTAAATGTATTAAATAAGTCTACAATTTTACAGAAAGAAAAAAAGTGAGATAACACAGAGTGAATTAACATGTAAGGATATTTAAACTTGTTTTTATTTTAAGGCAGATACATCAACTTATCTAAATATGAACATCATGGAACTATTATTGCTAAATAATGAAATTTAAAGATGCTGTCACATGATACGATTTTCCGTCTGATTTTCCATCTGCTTTTTTTTCCTTTGGACACACTTTCAACAAAATCGTATTGTGTGAATACAAAAGTCTAATGTCAAATTTTAATCCAAAAATCACTCCTAAATCAGATGGCGTCTTATTTCGGTTGCCTGATGAGAATTGCATCATGAAAACGGCAAAATACATTAAAAATCACATCAAAATCGAATGGAAAGTCAGACTGTGTGAATACTTGGCCAATGACTTACCTGTGCCGCAGATACAGAACTGTATGGAAATTTGACATAAAATCACATTGTGTGATCACATCTTTAATCAACTATGCCAAAATATAGATTTTTTTTAAGCCTCTTGCCTTAAAATATCACAAGTTAAATATCCTTTCATGTATAAAAAAAAAACATTAAGAGTAAGAATAAAGTGCATAGTGCAGAATTGTAACCTGTTTGTTCTTTGGAAATGCTAAAAACTGAAAATTGGAACAATACATGTTAAATTTGTTAAGGTAACGGGTATATAAATAAAACAATCAACATACACTGAAATATCATCAACATTTATTTATTATGGAAAAAAATTGGTGAAACTCTTATAGATAGAAAATAAAATTTTATTTTCCATCCACATCTTTTTATAGTGATAATTGTTTGAATAGCTATAACAAAATGAAATTCAAAATATAATTAAAATTTCCATAGAAGAAATGCAACTTGATCCAAATTATCTGTAAATTTAATTTCTAATTTATTATTATCATAGACATAAGTCCATAAAATAATCAATTCTATCATTTAGTGAATTTTGTTTCCCATGTATGGGACAACGATGAATAAAAACCACATGTAGTAATATTATTTCCATTTTTGATACATTCAATATTAACCCAAACAGTATGCAGAAGCTATCATATATATAAAGCAAATGATCTGATTGGACAGCAACCATTTGCAAGGCTTTATATTTTGCTTCCACTCTGACATTGCAATATTAGAATATTCAGTGTATGTATGAATGTTCATGTGAGAGAAAACAAAATCCAGTGTACATGTACCAGTATACCAGGGGTATATATTTGAATGGGGGTGTGTGTGTGAAGGGTACCAACAGTGAACAATCATTTGGGGGTAAAATCAACAATGCATTCTCTTTGTAAAAAAACATGAAATTCTTTGTGATGGCAACTTGAAGAATAAAATCAGCAAATTTATATATATGTATGTAATCAAGATATATGTAAAAGTAGTGCTGCAGCTAGAGCATCATGGGACATATGGCCACGACATTATATCATATATCGGTATCAAAATCTTTTTGACATCTTCAAAGAAAATTGTTATAAAATTTATAAATATCACGAGCCAAATAAACAAATTGTTCAACTCTTTAAGTACACAAAATAAACTGATATGTTGAATATAACTAAAACTTTTATATATTTTTTTATTCATGAATATTTCACTTCTGAAATAAAATGAACTAGGTTTGTCTAATTAGAATTTATTTAAATGTAGAAAAGACCAGAGATACATAAAGTAGGTTGCCTTTTTTAATTTACATAATGAAAACAAAAATAATTGGGTTATTT
>MJUT01011648.1:57354-71273 GCA_002080005.1 Gigantidas platifrons
TCTCTGTCTATAACTTTCTTCTCACTGTGTCCCTCCCTCTCATCTCGCCCTGTCTCCCTCCTCTCTTTTCTCACTCAGTCTCCCTCTCTTCTCTCATTCTGCTCTCTCCATCTTTTCCCACTCTTTCCCTCCCCCTTTCTCAGTCTCTGCCTTCTACTCTCACTGTCTCCCTTTTTTTCTCATTCTGCTCTCTCCCTCTCTATTCTCTGTCCTTTCATTCTGTATCTCTTCCCTCCTCCCACTCTTTCTCTTGTCTCTACTCTCCCTCCCTTCTACTCTCACTGTCTCTCCATCTCTTCTCTCTCTGCCTCGGTCTCTCCCTCTTTTTTTCTCATTCTGCTCTCTCTCTCTCTCTGCCTATTTTCTCACTCTCTACTCTCCTCCCACTCTTTCTCTTGTCACTGCTCTCACTTTCTTCTCTCTCCTTTCAATGTCTCTCCCTCTATATATCCCACTCACTCCACTCCCCACTACTCTCACTGGCTCTCCCACTCATCACTTGTCCCTTTTTTCTCATTCTGCTATCTCCCTGTCTCTCTTCTATCACTCTCCTCTCCTCCTACTCTTTCTCTTGTCTCTGCTCTCACTCTCTCCTTTCACACTGTCTCTCCCTCCCTTTCTTCTCCCTCTCATCCTCTACATCTCCCATCAGTGTCTCTCTCTCCTTTCACTCTGCCTCCCTCTCTCCCCCTTTTTCTCTCATTCTGCTCTCTCCCTCTCAGTCTCGCTCATCTCACTCTGTCTCTCTTCTCACTGTCCCTCCCTCTCTTCCACTCCTCTCCATCTTCCCACTGTCTCACTCCTCTCCCCTCTACTCTCATTGTCTCTCCCTTTTTTCTCTCATTCTGTTCTCTCCCCCTCTCTCTCTGTCTCTCCCTTTTTTTCATTCTATTCCTCTCTTCTCTCTGTCTATAACTTTCTTCTCACTGTGTCCCTCCCTCTCATCTCGTCCTGTCTCCCTCCTCTCTTTTCTCACTCAGTCTCCCTCTCTTCTCTCATTCCGCTCTCTCCATCTTTTCCCACTCTGTCCCTCCCCCTTTCTCAGTCTCTCCCTTCTACTCTCACTGTCTCCCTTTTTATCTCATTCAGCTCTCTCCCTCTCTATTCTCTGTCCTTTCATTTTGTATCTCTGCCCTCCTCCCACTCTTTCTCTTGTCTCTACTCTCACTGTCTCTCCATCTCTTCTCTCTCAACCTCTATCTCTCCCTCTCCACCTGTTTTTCTCATTCTGCTCTCTCCCTCTCTCTACTCTGCATCTTTTCTCACTCTCTACTCTCCTCCCACTCTTTCTCTTGTCACTGCTCTCACTTTCTTCTCTCTCCTTTCAATGTCTCTCCCTCTATATATCCCACTCCCCACTACTCTCACTGTCTCTCCCACTCCTCACTTGTCCCTTTTTTTTTCTCATTCTGCTATCTCCCTCTGTCTCTCTTCTCTCCTCCTACTCTTTCTCTTATCTCTGCTCTCTCCTTTCACAATGTCTCTCCCTCCCATCCTCTACATCTCCCCTCAGTGTCTCTCTCTCTCTCTCCTTTCACTCTGCCTCCCTCTCTCCCCCTTTTTCTCTCATTCTGCTCTCTCCCTCTCAGTCTCGCTCATCTCACTCTGTCTCTCTTCTCGCTGTCTCCCCATCTTCCTCTTCTCACTCCTCTCACCTCTACTCCCTTTTTTCTCTCATTCTGTTCTCTCACTCTCCCTTTTTCTCATTCTATTCCTCTCTTCTCTCTGTCTATAACTTTCTTCTCACTGTGTCCCTCCCTCTCATCTCGCCCTGTCTCCCTCCTCTCTTTTCTCACTCAGTCTCCCTCTCTTCTCTCATTCTGCTCTCTCCATCTATTCCCACTCTATCACTCCCTTCTACTCTCACTGTCTCCCTTTTTTTTCTCATTCTGCTCTCTCCCTCTCTATTCTCTGTCCTTTCATTCTGTATCTCTTCCCTCCTCCCACTCTTTCTCTTGTCTCTACTCCCCTCCCTTCTACTCTCACTG
This sequence comes from Gigantidas platifrons, assembly GCA_002080005.1. Taxonomy (NCBI): domain Eukaryota; kingdom Metazoa; phylum Mollusca; class Bivalvia; order Mytilida; family Modiolidae; genus Gigantidas; species Gigantidas platifrons. The sequence goes on from MJUT01011648.1 coordinate 59,343, forward strand.
TCTCTCCATCTCTTCTCTCTCTGCCTATATCTCTCCCTCTCCCCTTTTTTCTCATTCTGCTATCTCCCTCTCTCTTCTCACTCTCTACTCTCCCACTCTTTCTCTTGTCACTGCTCTCACTCTCTTATCTCTCCTTTCACACTGTCTCTCCCTCCCTTTCTTCTCGCTCTATCTCTCCTCTTCTCACTCCCTCTCATCCTCTACATCTCCCCTCAGTGTCTCTTCTCTCTCCTTCCACTCTGCCTCCCTCTCTCCCCCTTTTTCTCTCATTATGCTCTCTCCCTCTCAAGTCTCGCTCATCTCACTCTGTCTCTCTTCTCGCTCTGTCTCTCCCACTCTTCTCCATCTTCGTCTTCTCATTGTCTCCCTCTCACTCCTCTCTTTTCTCACTCAATCTCCCTCTCTTCCTCTATCTCTTCTCTCATTCTGCTTCCTCCATCTCTTCCCACTCTGTCCCTTCTACTCTCACTGTCTCCCTTTTTTCTCATTCTGCTCTCTCCCTCTCTATTCTCTCTCCTTTCACTCTGTCTCTCTTCTATCACTCTCCTCTCCTCCTACTCTTTCTCTGCTCTCACTCTCTTTTCACACTGTCTCTCCCTCTCCTCTCATCCTCTACATCTCCCCTCAGTGTCTCTCCTTTCACTCTGCCTCCCTCTCGCCTCCTTTTTCTCTCATTCTGCTCTCTCCCATTCCTCTCCATCTTCCTCTTCTCCCACTGTCTCACTCCTCTCCCCTCTACTCTCATTGTCTCTCCCTTTTTTCTCTCATTCTGTTCTCTCCCTCTCTCTCCCTTTTTCTCATTCTATTCCTCTCTTCTCTCTGTCTATAACTTTCTTCTCACTGTGTCCCTCCCTCTCATCTCGCCCTGTCTCCCTCCTCTCTTTTCTCACTCAGTCTCCCTCTCTTCTCTCATTCTGCTCTCTCCATCTCTTCCCACTCTGTCCCTCCCCCTTTCTCAGTCTCTGCCTTCTACTCGCACTGTCTCCCTTTTTTTCTCATTCTGTTCTCTCCCTCTCTATTCTCTGTCCTTTCATTCTGTATCTCTTCCCTTCTCCCACTCTTTCTCTTGTCTCTACTCTCCCTCCCTTCTACTCTCACTGTCTCTCCATCTCTTCGCCTCTATCTCTCACTCTCCACCTTTTTTTTCTCTCTCTCTCTCTCTCTCTCTCTCTCTGCCTATTTTCTCACTCTCTACTCTCCTCCCACTCTTTCTCTTGTCACTGCTCTCACTTTCTTCTCTCTCCTTTCAATGTCTCTCCCTCTATATCTCCCACTCACTCCACTCCCCACTACTCTCACTGTCTCTCCCACTCCTCACTTGTCCCTTTTTTTTCTCATTCTGCTATCTCCCTGTCTCTCTTCTATCACTCTCCTCTCCTCATACTCTTTCTCTTGTCTCTGCTCTCACTCTCTCCTTTCACACTGTCTCTCCCTCCCTTTCTTCTCCCTCTCATCCTCTACATCTCCCCTCAGTGTCTCTCTCTCCTTTCACTCTACCTCCCTCTCTCCCCCTTTTTCTCTCATTCTGCTCTCTCCCTCTCAGTCTCGCTCATCTCACTCTGTCTCTCTTCTCACTGTCCCTCCCTCTCTTCTCGCTGTCTCTTCCACTCCTCTCCATCTTCCCACTCTCTTCTCCCACTGTCTCACTCCTCTCCCCTCTACTCTCATTGTCTCCCTTTTTTCTCTCATTCTGTTCTCTCCCTCTCTTCCTTTTTCTCATTCTATTCCTCTCTTCTCTCTGTCTATAACTTTCTTCTCACTGTGTCCCTCCCTCTCATCTCGTCCTGTCTCCCTCCTCTCTTTTCTCACTCAGTCTCCCTCTCTTCTCTCATTCCGCTCTCTCCATCTCTTCCCACTCTGTCCCTCCCCCTTTCTCAGTCTCTCCCTTCTACTCTCACTGTCTCCCTTTTTATCTCATTCTGCTCTCTCCCTCTCTATTCTCTGTCCTTTCATTCTGTATCTCTTCCCTCCTCCCACTCTTTCTCTTGTCTCTACTCTCACTGTCTCTCCATCTCTTCTCTCTCTGCCTCTATCTCTCCCTCTCCACCTTTTTTTCTCATTCTGCTCTCTCCCTCTCTCTTCTCTGCCTCTTTTCTCACTCTCTACTCTCCTCCCACTCTTTCTCTTGTCACTGCTCTCACTTTCTTCTCTCTCCTTTCAATGTCTCCCACTCCCCACTACTCTCACTGTCTCTCCCACTCCTCACTTGTCCCTTTTTTTTTCTCATTCTGCTATCTCCCTCTGTCTCTCTTCTCTCCTCCTACTCTTTCCCTTGTCTCTGCTCTCACTCTCTTCTCTCTCCTTTCACAATGTCTCTCCCTCCCATCCTCTACATCTCCCCTCAGTGTCTCTCTCTCTATCTCTCCTTTCACTCTGCCTCCCTCTCTCCCCCTTTTTCTCTCAGTCTCGCTCATCTCACTCTGTCTCTCTTCTCGCTGTCTCTCCCACTCCTCTCCATCTTCCTCTTCTCACTCCTCTCCCCTCTACTCCCTTTTTTCTCTCATTCTGTTCTCTCCCTCTCCCTTTTTCTCATTCTATTCCTCTCTTCTCTCTGTCTATAACTTTCTTCTCACTGTGTCCCTCCCTCTCATGTCTCCCTCCTCTCTTTTCTCACTCAGTCTCCCTCTCTTCTCTCATTCTGCTCTCTCCATCTATTCCCACTCTATCCCTCCCTTCTACTCTCACTGTCTCCCTTTTTTCTCTCATTCTGCTCTCTCCCTCTCTATTCTCTGTCCTTTCATTCTGTATCTCTTCCCTCCTCCCACTCTTTCTCTTGTCTCTACTCCCCTCCCTTCTACTCTCACTGTCTCTCCATCTCTTCTCTCTCTGCCTCTATCTCTCCCTCTCCCCTTTTTTCTCATTCTGCTCTCTCCCTCTCTCTTCTCTGCCTCTTTTCTCACTCTATACTCTCCTCCCACTCTTTCTCTTGTCACTCCTCTCACTCTCTTATCTCTCCTTTCACACTGTCTCTCCCTCCCTTTCTTCTTGCTCTATCTCTCCTCTTCTCACCCTCTACATCTCCCCTCAGTGTCTCTTCTCTCTCCTTTCACTCTGCCTCCCTCTCTCCCCCTTTTTCTCTCATTATGCTCTCTCCCTCTCGGTCTCACTCTGTCTCTCTTCTCGCTCTGTCTCTCCCACTCTTCTCCATCTTCGTCTTCTCACTCTCTTCTCCCACTGTCTCACTCCTTTCTTTTCTCACTCAGTCTCCCTCTCTTCCTCTATCTCTTCTCTCATTCTGCTCCCTCCATCTCTTCCCACTCTGTCCCTTCTACTCTCACTGTCTCCCATTTTTTCTCATTCTGCTCTCTCCCAATATATTCTCTCTCCTTTCACTCTGTCTCTCTTCTATCACTCTCCTCTCCTCCTACTCTTTCTCTGCTCACACTCTCTTCTCTCTCCTTTCACACTGTCTCTCCCTCTCCTCTCCTCACTCCCTCTCATCCTCTACATCCCCCCTCAGTGTCTCTCCTTTCACTCTGTCTCCCTCTCTCCCCCTTTTTCTCTCATTCTGCTCTCTCCCATTCCTCTTCTCCCACTGTCTCACTCCTCTCCCCTCTACTCTCATTGTCTCTCCCTTTTTTCTCTCATTCTGTTCTCTCCCTCTCTCTCCCTTTTTCTCATTCTATTCCTCTCTTCTCTCTGTCTATAACTTTCTTCTCACTGTGTCCCTCCCTCTCATCTCGCCCTGTCGTCCTCCTCTCTTTTCTCACTCAGTCTCCCTCTCTTCTCTCATTCTGTTCTCTCCATCTCTTCCCACTCTGTCCCTCACCCTTTCTCAGTCTCTGCCTTCTACTCTCACTGTCTCCCTTTTTTTCTCATTCTGCTCTCTCCCTCTCTATTCTCTCTCCTTTCACTCTGTCTCTCTTCTATCACTCTCCTCTCCTCCTACTCTCTTCTCTCTCCTTTCACACTGTCTCTCCCTCTCCTCTCCTCACTCCCTCTCATCCTCTACATCTCCCCTCAGTGTCTCTCCTTTCACTCTGCCTCCCTCTCTCCCCCTTTTTCTCTCATTCTGCTCTCTCCCATTCCTCTCCATCTTCCTCTTCTCCCACTGTCTCACTCCTCTCATTGCCTCTCCCTTTTTTCTCTCATTCTGTTCTCTCCCTCTCTCTCCCTTTTTCTCATTCTATTCCTCTCTTCTCTCTGTCTATAACTTTCTTCTCACTGTGTCCATCCCTCTCATCTCGCCCTTTCTCCCTCCTCTCTTTTCTCACTCAGTCTCCCTCTCTTCTCTCATTCTGCCCTCTCCATCTCTTCCCACTCTGTCCCTCCCCCTTTCTCAGTCTCTGCCTTCTACTCTCACTGTCTCCCTTTTTTTCTCATTCTGCTCTCTCCCTCTCTATTCTCTGTCCTTTCATTCTGTATCTCTTTCCTCCTCCCACTCTTTCTCTTGTCTCTACTCTCCCTGTCTCTCCATCTCTTCTCTCTCCCTCTCCACCTTTTTTTTCTCATTCTGCTCTCTCTCTCTCTCTCTTCTCTGCCTATTTTCTCACTCTCTACTCTCCTCCCACTCTTTCTCTTGTCACTGCTCTCACTTTCTTCTCTCTCCTTTCAATGTATCTCCCTCTATATCTCCCACTCACTCCACTCCCCACTACTCTCACTGTCTCTCCCACTCCTCACTTGTCCCTTTTTTTCTCATTCTGCTATCTCCCTGTCTCTCTTCTATCACTCTCCTCTCCTCCTACTCTTTCTCTTGTCTCTGCTCTCACTCTCTCCTTTCACACTGTCTATCCCTCTCATCCTCTACATCTCCCCTCAGTGTCTCTCTCTCCTTTCACTCTGCCTCCCTCTCTCCCCCTTTTTCTCTCATTCTGCTCTCTCCCTCTCAGTCTCGCTCATCTCACTCTGTCTCTCATCTCACTGTCCCTCCCTCTCTTCTCGCTGTCTCTTCCACTCCTCTCCATATTCCCACTCTCTTCTCCCACTGTCTCACTCCTCTCCCCTCTACTCTCATTGTCTCTCCCTTTTTTCTCTCATTCTGTTCTCTCCCTCTTTCTCATTCTATTCCTCTCTTCTCTCTGTCTATAACTTTCTTCTCACTGTGTCCCTCCCTCTCATCTCGTCCTGTCTTCCTCCTCTCTTTTCTCACTCAGTCTCCCTCTCTTCTCTCATTCCGCTCTCTCCATCTCTTCCCACTCTGTCCCTCCCCCTTTCTCAGTCTCTCCCTTCTACTCTCACTGTCTCCCTTTTTATCTCATTCTGCTCTCTCCCTCTCTATTCTCTGTCCTTTCATTCTGTATCTCTTCACTCCTCCCACTCTTTCTCTTGTCTCTACTCTCACTGTCTCTCCATCTCTTCTCTCTCAGCCTCTATCTCTCCCTCTCCACCCTTTTTTCTCATTCTGCTCTCTCCCTCTCTCTTCTCTGCCTCTTTTCTCACTCTCTACTCTCCTCCCACTCTTTCTCTTGTCACTGCTCTCACTTTCTTCTCTCTCCTTTCAATGTCTCCCCCTCTATATCTCCCACTCCCCACTACTCTCACTGTCTCTCCCACTCCTCACTTGTCCCTTTTTTTTCTCATTCTGCTATCTCCCTCTGTCTCTCTTCTCTCCTCCTACTCTTTCTCTTGTCTCTGCTCTCAGTCTCTTCTCTCTCCTTTCACAATGTCTCTCCCTCCCATCCTCTACATCTCCCCTCAGTGTCTCTCTCTCTCTCCTTTCACTCTGCCTCCCTCTCTCCCCCTTTTTCTCTCATTCTGCTCTCTCCTTCTCAGTCTCGCTCATCTCACTCTGTCTCTCTTCTCGCTGTCTCTCCCACTCCCTCTCCCCTCTACTCCCTTTTTTCTCTCATTCTGTTCTCTCCCTCTCCCTTTTTCTCATTCTATTCCTCTCTTCTCTCTGTCTATAACTTTCTTCTCACTGTGTCCCTCCCTCTCATTTCACCCTGTCTCCCTCCTCTCTTTTCTCACTAGTCTCCCTCTCTTCTCTCATTCTGCTCTCTCCATCTCTTCCCACTCTGTCCCTCCCTTCTACTCTCACTGTCTCCCTTTTTTTCTCTCATTCTGCTCTCTCCCTCTCTATTCTCTGTCCTTTCATTCTGTATCTGTTCCCTCCTCCCACTCTTTCTGTTGTCTCTACTCCCCTCCCTTCTACTCTCACTGTCTCTCCATCTCTTCTCTCTCTGCCTCTATCTCTCCCTCTCCCCTTTTTTCTCATTCTGCTCTCTCCCTCTCTCTTCTCTGTCTCTTTTCTCACTCTCTACTCTCCTCCCACTCTTTCTCTTGTCACTGCTCTCACTCTCTTATCTCTCCTTTCACACTGTCTCTCCCTCCCTTTCTTCTCGCTCTATCTCTCCTCTTCTCACTCCCTCTCATCTCCCCTCAGTGTCTCTTCTCTCTCCTTTCACTCTGCCTCCCTCTCTCCCCCTTTTTCTCTCATTCTGCTCCCTCCCTCCCTCTCTTCTCGCTCTGTCTCTCCCACTCTTCCCCATCTTCGTCTTCTCACTGTCTCCCTCTCACTCTCTTCTCCCACTGTCTCACTCCTCTCTTTTCTCACTCAGTCTCCCTCTCTTCCTCTATCTCTTCTCTCATTCTGCTCTCTCCATCTCTTCCCACTCTGTCCCTTCTACTCTCATCCTCTCTATTCTCTCTCCTTTCACTCTGTCTCTCTTCTATCACTCTCCTCTCCTCCTACTCTTTCTCTGCTCTCACTCTCTTCTCTCTCCTTTCAGACTGTCTCTCCCTCTCCTATTCTCACTCCCTCTCATCCTCTACATCTCCCCTCAGTGTCTCTTCTCTCTCCTTTCACTCTGCCTCCCTCCCTCCCCCTTTTTCTCACATTCTGCTCTCTCCCATTCCTCTCCATCTTCCTCTTCTCCCACTGTCTCACTCCTCTCCCCTCTACTCTCATTGTCTCTCCCTTTTTTCTCTCATTCTGTTCTCTCCCTCTCTCTCTGTCTCTCCCTTTTTCTCATTCTAATCCTCTCTTCTCTCTGTCTATAACTTTCTTCTCACTGTGTCCCTCCCTCTCATCTCGCCCTGTCTCCCTCCTCTCTTTTCTCATTCTGCTCTCTCCATCTCTTCCCACTCTGTCCCTCCCCCTTTCTCAGTCTCTCCCTTCTACTCTCACTGTCTCCCTTTTTTCTCATTCTGCTCTCTCCCTCTCTATTCTCTGTCCTTTCATTTTGTATCTCTTCCCTCCTCCCACTCTTTCTCTTGTCTCTACTCTCCCTCCCTTCTACTCTCACTGTCTCTCCATCTCTTCTCTCTCTGCCTCTATCTCTACCTCTGCACCTTTTTTTCTCATTCTGCTCTCTCCCTCTCTTCTCTGCCTCTTTTCTCACTCTCTACTCTCACTGTCTCTCCCACTCCTCACTTGTCCCTTTTTTTTTCTTTCTCATTCTGCTATCTCCCTCTGTCTCTCTTCTATCACTCTCCTCTCCTCCCACTCTTTCTCTTGTCTCTGCTCTCACTCTCTTCTCTCTCCTTTCACACTGTCTCTCCCTCCCTTTATTCTAGCTCTCTCTCCCTCTCAATCTCCCCTCAGTGTCTCTCTCCTTTCACTCTGCCACCCTCTCTCCCCCTTTTTTCTTTCTCATTCTGCTCTCTCGCTCATCTCACTCTCTCCCACTCCTCTCCATCTTCTTCTTCTCACTCTGCCCCTCCCTCTCCTCTCCCCTCTACTCTCTCTTTCTGTTCTCTCCCTCTCTCTGTCTCTCCGTTTTATCTCATTCTGCTCTCTCCCTCTCTTCTCACTGTCTCCTCTCCTCCCACTCTTTCTCTTGTCTCTTCTCTCCCCTTTCACTGTCTCTCCCTTCCTTCTCTCTATCTCTCCCTCCTTTCTCCCACTCATCTACTCTCACTGTCTCTCCATCTCTTCTCTCTCTGCCTTTCATCCTCTATATCTCCCCCTCTAACTGTCTCTCCCTTTTTCTCTCATTCTGCGCTCTCCCTCTCTCTTCTCTCACTCTCTTCTGTCTTCTTTCACTCTGTGTCTCTACCTCTCCTCCCACTCTTTCTTTTGTCTGCTCTCACTCTCTTCTCTCCTCTGTACTCTGTTTCTCCTCTTCTCACTCCCTCTCATCCTCTATATCTCCCTTCAGTGTCTCTCTCTCGTCTCTTTTCTCACTCCCTCTCATCCTCTATATCTCCCCTCAGTGTCTCTCCTTTCACTCTGCTTCCCTCTCTCCCCCTTTTTTCTCTAATTCTGCTCTCCCTCTCAGTCTCGCTCATCTCACTCTGTCTCTCTTCCCATTGTCCCTCCCTCTCTTCCCGCTGTCTCTCCCACTCCTCTTCTCACTGTCCCCCTCTCATCCTCTATCTCCTCTCACTCTGCCCCTCCCTCTCTTCTCCCACTGTCTCAATCCTCTCCCCTCTACTCTCATTGTTTCTCCCTTTTTTCTCTCTCATTCTGTTCTCTCCCTCTCTGTCTCCCTTTTTTCTCATTCTGCTCTCTCCCTCTCTTCTGTCTCGCTCATCTCATTCTGTCTCTCCCTCTCTCCTCTTCTCCCTATCTTCTCTCTCCTTTAACTCTGTCTCCTCTTCCTCTCTTCTCTCATTCTGCTCTCCATCTCTTCTCACTCTCTCTCTGCCTCTCTTCTCCCACTGTCTCCCTCCTCTCCCCTCTACGCTCACTGTCCCCCTCCCTCACTTCTCTCTTTCTGTATCTCCCTTTTTTCTCATTCTGCTCTCTCCCTCTCTTCCCTCACTCTGCTCTCTCCTCTCACTTCTGTGTCTCCCCTCTTTTCTCTCACTGTCCCTTCTATCTCTTCCTCCTGCCACTGTTTCTTTCCTCTTCCTTCTACTCTCTGTCTCTCTCCTATCACTTCTGTATCTCTATGTCTCTCTTTCTCACTCTTCTTTCTCCTTTCACTCTATATCTCCCTCTTTCTCCCCTTCTCACTTTGTCTCTCCCTCTCATCTCACTCTGTCTCTCCCTATCCTCTCACTCTGTATCTCTCTTTCTTCTCATTGTTTCTCCCTCTCATCTCACTCCGTCTCCCTCCTCTCGTCTCTTTTCTCGCTCATCTCCCTCTCTTCTCTTTCCTTTCACTGTTTCCCTGTCTTCCTCTCCTCTAACTGTCTCCCTCTCTTCTCTGATTCTGCTCTCTCCATCTCTTCTCACTCTCTCCCTCCCCCCTTTTCAGTCTCTCCCTTCTACTCTCACTGCCTCTCTCCCTCATTTCTCTCTCTGTCTCCTTTTTTTCTCATTCTGTTCTCTCCCTCTCTTCCCTGTATATTTTCTCACTCTCGCTCATATCACTTCTTTCATTCTCTCTCTTCTCTACCTCTCCTCTCCTCCCACTCTTTCTCTTGTCTCTGCTCTCACTTTCTCCTTTCACTGTCTCTCCCTCCCTTCTCCCACTCCTCTCACTGTCTCTCCATCGCTTCTCTCTCTGCCTCTATATCTCCTCTCACTGTCTGTCTCTCTCCCTCTCCTCTCACTCTACCTGTTTCTCATTCTGCTCTCTCCTCTCCTCCCACTCTTTCTCTTGTCACTGCTCTCACCTTCTTCTCTCTCCTTTCACTGTCTCTCCCACTCATCTACTTTCAGTCTCTCCCTCTCATCCTTTATATCTCTCTCGCGTCTCTTTTCTCACTCTGCCTCGCTCATCTCCCTCCTTTCACTCTGTCCTTCCCCCTCCCTCTATCTGTCCTTTCACTTCTCTCCATCTGCTCTCATCTACTTTCAGTCTCTCCCTCTCATCCTTTATATCTCCCTTTTCTCCCTCTGCCTCGCTCATCTCCCTATCATCTTTCACTCTGTCCCTCCCCCTCCCTCTATCTGTCCTCTCACTTCTCTCATTCTGCTCTCCATCTCTTCTCATTGTCTCTCCCTTTTTTTTCTCATTCTGCTCTCTCCCTCTCTTATCTGTCTCTTGTCTCACTCATCTCACTCTCCGTTCACTCTGTCTCTCCTATCCTCCCACTCTTTCTCTTGCCTCTGCTCTCACTCGTCTCTCTCTTTCAATGTCTCCCCCTCCCTTTTCCCACTCCTCTACTCTCACTGTCTCTCCCGTTTTTTCTCATTCTGCTCTCTCCCCTTTTTTTTCTCTCATTCTGCTCTCTCTCTCTTCTCACTCTCGCTCATCTCACTCTGTCTCTCCCACTCCTCTTCTCACTGTCTCCCTCTCATTCCCTCTCCATCTCTTCTCCCAGTCTCTCTTTTTTCTCTCTCATTCTGCTCTCTCCCTCTCAGTCTCGCTCATCTCACTCTGTCTCTCTCCTCTACTCTCAGTCTCTCCCGTCTCTTTTCTCACTCTCAGTTTCGTTCATCTCCCTCTCTTCTCCCACGGTCTCTCCCTCACTTCTCTCTTTCTGTCTCTCCCTTTTTCTCATTCTACTCTCTCCCTCTCTTCCCTGTCTCTTTTATCTCCTATCACTATGTCTCTCCCACTCCTCTCAGTCTCTTCTCTCTCTCATCATCTATATCTCCTCTCACTCTGTCTCCCTTCTCTCTCGTCTCTTTTCTCACTCATCTCCGTCTCTTCTCTCTCCTTTCACTGTCTCCCTCTCTCTCTTCTCTCATTCTGCCCTCTCCATCTCTTCTCACTGTCCCTCCCTCTACTCTCACTCCATCTCTCTGTCACTCCTTTTTTTCTTCTTCTCATGCTGTCTCTTCTCTCCTATTCTCACTGTCTCCCCTCTCTCTCCTTTCACTCTGTCTATCTCTCCCTTCTCACACTACTCTCCTCTCACTTTCTGCCTCTCATCCTCTATATCTCCCCTCACTCAGTCTTGCTCATCTCACTCTCTGTCTCTACCTCTCCTCCTCCCAATCTTCCTCTTGTCTCTGCTTTCACTCTCTTTTCACTCTGTCTCTCCCTCTCTTCTCACTGTCTCTCTTTCCGGTTGCCGGCTTCTAATGACATCTCTGGTATTATGATGCGTATCACGATACGTTTTATAGGAAACTGTAACTATTCCTTCACTCGACATGGGCGCTGCCATGTTGCTTTTTTATGAGGTCGCTTACGTAGTAGCGGAAAGCATAAATATTTGATATCTGATTAAATAATTTTAAAAGCGAAAATTAATCGATTCACTTTTCTCAAAATATTAATTAAATGATCACCAAAAGAAAAAAACGGAAGTTCAACACTATTTTTTATTAAAAAAATGGGCATCATATCGTTTGTATCGTAAGCGGCCTCCATGTATCGTGAACCGAACCTTCCCCAAAATAATCGCAATTTTGGTATATACGGTGAATCGTTTCCTCCTTAATTGACTGCATTCACCTGATCTGTTAAATGTTATGAAATCAATGCTGATTAATTCCACTAAATTTTACATGTAAACACATTGAGTGAACGCTTTTGTCTTCTAATTTGGATGTTGATTGATCAGTTATAGAAAACAGGGACCCTATTCACACAGCTCCTAAATTAGTGAGCCCGTTAAGTTAAGGGAGAATTTACCATGTATGTCAGCTAAATATTAAGGTGGTATTCACAAACTTCTCTGTAAACGTCAAATGAGAGAGAGGTAGAATGAGGCACATTAGGGCTATCAAATTATTAATTTCCTTGGGAGATTATCAATTTCCATGGTAAAGTATTAAATTTTAATAATTTTCTGCTGAAATTCAGTGTGACTGCCACAGATTGCGTGTGACTCGCAAATATTTATAATTTCCCGTGAACTTTAATACTTAGTGAGCCAAGATTTCATCGATAATCTTAATATTTATCTTATCTTGTCAATCTTATATGATTATTGATTTTGTACGGATTCGTACGTATACGTGATCGAGTTGAGAAAACAGTGATGTTTGTTTTCATTTAGTTATCAATTTGTACATTTTGTATTGTATCGATAGTGTATTCACCGCTGACAGAAAATAAAAAATGAATACACATTTCCCCAAGGTCCAGTTTTAAAAGTTTAATTCTGTTTTAATGAATATATGCAATTAAGTAATAGTATTCACGCCATCAGTGTCAAAAAATAAAAACGGAATACACTTCGCAAAAAAATTAAAAGTTAAAA
>MJUT01011648.1:86935-101838 GCA_002080005.1 Gigantidas platifrons
TACCAGACACTACAGTTGGGGCCAGCTCCATAGAGGAGTTCAGGGCTAACTTCCAACAATAGGTTAGCCACGCCAACCAGTGTAAATAGTTTTAAGGGTTGGCAACTGAATCAATATTGTTGGTTTTTTTTAAATCATCTTTATACTCCTACAATTGCTTGACATTTTGTTTCTTTGTTTTGAAACTATGAGCGACATGATCAACGAAATCGTGTGACGACAGCTTTAGGGGCGAAACAAGAAGGTCTAACGATTGTCCATTTTTTAAATAAATTAATGGTTTCATGTACGATTTCCTTTCTAATTTTTGGGGGGATTATTTTTAAGCTGGATGGTTATTTTTTATTCAAATTAAAAGGATGTTTCCTGTACTTCACTCTGTAATGATCATTTATCAAACATTAAGTATGTATTCTATAGAAATACATCTATTTTGCTAATAGATACAACCTATGAGATAGAAAATGGCCTATATATATACAAGATGCACTTTAGTCGGAACTAACTTTCGTGACGTCATAGGTTAGGAATGTGGGGAAACGCCAGTGACGTCTTTGTAAACATTGCGGAATCTCCGTCAGGAAAATCTCAACGTACTCGAGATTTATCTTACTAATTTTAAATATAAAGACATTCTTTTCACATTGCTGGGAACTGCACCGTTCAATACATAAACAATTATTCGGCAACCAACTGTAAATCGCCACCAATTTGAGAAACCCAGGGCAATGATTGTTTACTATAAACATTGTCAGTGACAGCGATCATGAAATGCATGAAGTGACGTAACAATACTTGTGTGACGTAAACTATAGCGATTGTCATTTTTTAAATAAATTAATCGTTTCATGTAAAGAAGCTGTACGAATTCCTAATTTTTGTTTGTTATTTTTAAACTGGATACTTATTTTTTATTCTAATAGGGATCATTCACCAAATTTCTTTCGACAGACGTCGCTGTTGTTCCATAAGTGGTTAGCGGAACGTTTTAATCTCGATGACGCTTGGATTGTTAACGTTAGGTACAAGCGTCTTTGTGATTCAAACGCACAATTAACCACTTATGGAACAGTAGCGTCACCAAACGGGAGAAGCGGTGAATGATTCCTATTAATGGGCTATTTCCGGTCATTCTCTCCGATTGTCCATTCTATGCTGAAACTTAAAAACCACTCCCGGTTGGTATTGTTAGTATATTGATTCATCTCCTTACACACATGTTGCTGTTTAGCTCGCATCTTGCGATGCTCGCTATTACCTTCAACTTCATGTCCAAATGGCATCGCAAATCATTTGTTTTTGAACGTAATAGAAGACCATTTTCAAATGTGGGTCAGTAGCTATAAAGAAGAATGTTATGGTTCTGAAAAGTAAAGCAGCAGCGATTAATTGTTTTGAGGTTTTTTCCACATAAGTATACTTCCATACCAAAATAGTACAGGGCTGTAATTTATAGCTTTTGATGTATAATCTAGTAGAGATTGTCAACTTTTTTTCTTCAAATTTATATCGTGGATCGTATTTAAATACGGCTGTGTACAAACTGCAGGTAAATATCGGTGTTTTCCTTTTACGCAATTTTATTATTATTTTTTCTTTTGTTGAAATATACCATTAAAAAGACTTTAATGTATATTTCAACATTTATGAAATAAAACTTTCAGCCAATTCCATTACCAATGGTCAAGCAGAGGAGGAAAAAGCAAACAAAACAAAAACAAGCAAAAAAGAAAGAAACTGCAAGGAAAGCTTCAATCTGCAAAACACTCAACTTAGCTTGCTTTCAGTTTGGATATTTGTTGTATCGCTTTCATGTGTTACGACTATGCGATTGCATTAATTATTGAAAAATATACAAATATAATCATGATATGTCTCTGATTGAATTTAATTAATTGCAATTTAGACTAACATTTGATGAATAAGTAGTAACTATGATTTGACCATTTTCATTCTTTTATTCATATTTCGTTATAAATAAAACCATGACCGAAACGTCTTTATAAAGTGTGGCCGAACTGGTACTATGCCCGAAATGACTATGGACGAAATGGTACTATATGGACGAAACGTCCTGTAACGCCCCTAACCACGTAAATCACTTCTAATTTCAACTAGTTGAGACTCGTGGAATGTCTAGTATTCAATAAATTAGATCTGGAATTTTGGACACTTTCCAATCTCCCAACCTTTTGATTGAGTGATTCATTGATTCATAATTATTGTTCTTCTGATCAGGCGGGATTATGTGATTTGACTGACTCGATAGGAAGATTTTTTTTCTTTTAATGTAGGCAATTTATCTTGGAGATATTTGCTCCGGACATGCCCAAAATTATCCAAAACTTCTGATTCACGTTCGAAATATGAAATGCTTGAATAAGAGTATATAAACCCGGTTTTTGCTAAATATTGAAGAAAGTTATGTTGTTTCTAATTTCTTACAGGACATTATGTATGAAAACATTTCATAGATTTCTAATACAAATGTAATTGTAAAGTGAAGACAGTTTGAGCTAATAAAGGTTTGTGTGTTTCAAATGACAAGCAACATTCATCTGGAATGTTTTGGACATGTTCTAGCCAGGTAAAATTGTCAGGGCCTAAATAATGTAATATAAAATTAAGGTTCTCATCCCTCAGGCATACTGCTGACCGTATAGCCGATTTTTGGTTATCCTAATTAGGCCCTTTGATTTTATGGCTCCCAAATCTGTAAATTATTTGGCTTTTCAATCTTGCGATTTTGAGCATACCCGATGAAGGTTATTCAAGAAACGCTCGTGCACACACGTGATATCTACGTTTTTATTATGATTTTTTTTTTTGGATAATTTTTAATCTTTTCCAGAGTTTCGCAGCGAGTACGGGTGATGGTAAACTGAGAAACGAAAAGAAACGAAACGAAACGAAAACAAAATCCAACGAAATCTGTAAAGTAAGAAAACGAAATCCAACGAAATAAAACGAAATCTGTAAAGTAAGAAAACGAAATCCAACGAAAAGAAACGAAATCTGTAAAGTAAGAAAACGGAATCCAACGAAATAAAACGAAATCTATAAAGTAAGAAAACGAAATCCAACGAAATGAAACGAAATCGGTAAAGAAAGAAAACGAAATCCAACGAAATCTGTAAAGTTAGAAAACAAATTATAGCGAAAAGAAACGACGAAATCTGTAAAGTAAGAAAACGAAATCCAACGGAAAGACTGATATGAATTGACGTTCAAGAGTTAAAAGCTCATTTAGAGTCGCACGATCACCGTTTTAATAAAGTCTTTTAACCACAAAGTAATGAATATATTAAATCAGTGTTAATTTTAAATTTATGGAACGTCGCAGGATTTCCGCTATTGCTGCGCCATATTCGTGCCATTATCGCGCGATTTCGAAGTAGAAAGTGTCTCACGAGGGTCGTGCGAACGTCGCATGACGGACTCTCTGTGAGCCTTATTTTTCGGACATTTGGAAAGGGAAGGTTTACACTAACAGGTTTTTATAATTATTTCTATCATTATTTATTATTAATTATATCCCCTCGCCAACAAAAGTTAGTGTCTGTCCGTGTCTTTTCTTGTGAACACTCTTGTCAACAGGGTACAATGGATTTTGATTAACCAAACTTGGTTTACACTTAGTACTAACAAAGATCTATAGATCGGGCCCAATTGATATTTAAAGGTCACGGGTCAAAAGACAAAGTCACATTTTATTTGGCTCATACTTAGTGACTGAAAAAGCTATAAAATCCTAATGATTTTCAATTCAATCCACGGTGAGAGGAAACATCACGCTTTGCATTCCCATTTCTCGAAAAAAAATGCTCGTGTGGATAGCGCATTTCCGCCGTTGTATACAATTTTATATAAACATAAAATAATACATATAAACGGTTGTACTAAAGTAACGTTTGGCTGTAGTGAAACAACGCACAGGAAAACCTGACGTACAGATAAAATATATACATATACCCCCAACGATGTTGGTGGGCCATAATTACCAGATTCCAAAATTATGAAAATTATCCGGTATTATTCTCTCCTCAGAATTTATTTTGCAACAGAAATGCCCAACTTTGTATAATTATTGCCTGTAGCGTCCATCAGTCCTAACACCTCAAGTTTTTCTTTGCGTTGTTCCTATAATCATAGAAACAGATCCACGACAATATTCTATATTCGGTTGCAATTTTTTTTTGGGGGGGGCACTGACGACGGTACGCGAAGTGGTCCACAAACAAACTATCAATAGCTTAAACACTACAAAGTTTACAGCCTGGTGAAAAGTATTAAGAGGAATTCCGGGTAAAACAATTATAGTATATTTCTCTCCTGGAGGGATAAGATACCAATTTATTATTTTGAGTTGTTACCTCCGATTTCTTGATTTCAGACACATTATAACCTTAGTACATGCATGGGAAACGCACGTTCTCATGCATGCATACACTTATATAACAACTGAGGACTTCGACATGAACTTTGTTTCCATATTTCCTCTCTGAATACCTTATCGTATTACATAAAACGCTATATATAACGAGAACGGATACATAAGTTCAAATTTGATGTTGCTATAAGTCTGTAGATTTCGTAAGAGTATGCCCCTATGCTACCTTGGGACTGCTACAGATGGCAAAATTGTCCTCCCCTATCCAGCTCTTCCATTTTCCAGGCAATGGCAGTCAAAAAAAATGTTTTCCTGTTTCCCATCCCAACCTCGCTTTTTCTTTATCAAATTGATTTTTTCAACTTGTTCTCGTCCGGATTATGCATGAAATATTAGCGACTGAACGTAAAAACAAACAACAATAAATCAATCAATCTGAAGTGCGCATCCAGTCGGTATCAAATAGAAAATACGGAGATGTGGAATGCTAGTATTTGAATGAATGCTGAATATTATTGTAATTTTCAATCAAACTTCAAGGTAGGATCCCGTGCGTCATGCTTCCTGGCCATAGGTAAATATACGTCTCGATAGGTAGCTTAGGTCGAGTTACGTAATTTTATTGGATATCTCTAATAGTGTTTACAAAGAATAAACGTAGGACTTCAATTTTTAGTTCATGAAGAAAAACTAGTCTTAATTTCAATTCTTCTCTTGCTTCGTTGTAAAGACAACATTCTAATATAAAATGAATTGCATCTTCAAATGCACTACCACATATACAGCCTGGATCATTAGCCAAATGCACACGAAACAGATCAGCATTCAAGCTACTGGAACTATGTCTCAGTCTAGTGTGAATTATATTTAATATTCTACATCCAGTATTGTAAAATTTGGGGGATTTTATTGTTTGATTTTTAGTTGCTTGTTTGAATCTATTTAGAGTAGGGGCATTTCTTAATTGTGGACTTAATTTATTCCATGATTTAATAGTAGAAGGGAAAAAGGAGTTTGCGAATAATTGTAATCTAGTGAAGGGATTTCTAAATTCGGTTTGGTTGCGCAAATATTAAACCTCAAATACTTTTCAATAATGAGGATGTTGAATTTGTAGAAAATCATAAACATTTGGGTGTTACGTTTTCATCGAATTGTAAATGGCATTGTCACATTCAAAATATATAAAATATGTTTAAACTAAACTAAGATGTTTTCATTAATCACCAAGCAAGTTGTCAAGCACATAGTTGTTACTATGCAACATATTTTCATTAATTACCAAGAAAGATGTTTTCATTAATCACCAAGCAAGATGTTGTTTAAAACATTATAATAGGTTTTGAATACCCGTTAATAAAAAAACCCTACATTTTTGCAAACAAGCAAAACCTTCTATTAATAATAATAATAATAATAATAATAATAATAAAAAGTAAACTGTCACGTTCTGTCATATACATGTAATAAAAGACAGCAAATAACTGGACAAATGTGCTGACATATGATTTAACAGAATTTCTGTTTGGCGGTAAAGTTGTGGTGTTACATGTATTGATTGATTTTTGGTGTTTAACGCCACTTTCAACAATATTTCAGCTATATCATGGCGACCAGTTTTAGTGGTGGAGGAAGCCGGAGTACCCGGAGAGAACCACCGACCATGGGCAAGCAACTGGTAAACTTTATTACTTGCGGCTGCGAGTCGAGTGCACCCATTTTGTAATTTACAAAGCCGGGCGCGAACCCACGCCGTATTGGTGATAGGCTTGTATGAGTTGTTAGATCCAGCGACCTAACTCATTGGGCCACCCAGGCCCCTGTTACATGTAAGACTGCAAATTCTGTTTGATTAATTTACGATTTTTTTTATGACAGAAATATCCATTACAATACCATTATTAAGCTAAGACCGATTTTTTTTACTGTCTTTTTTCAATTGATACAAAAAATAATTTTGATTTATTTGATTTTTGGAGTTTTACCCCCACTTTCAACAATATTTCATTTTTATCATGGCGACGAGATTTAGTGGTGGGGGAAGCCGGAGAACACGGAGAGAACCACCGACCATGGCCAAGCAACTGATAAACTTTATCACGTGTGGCTGCGAGTCGAGCGCACCCTTTTTGTAATTTACAAAGCCGGGCGCGAACCCACGTACAATTTTAAAAACTGTTGGATTTTTTTTTCTATTGACAAATTATAAATATGTCAGTTGTGACCTTCTGTCCTGTGACTTTCTGTCCTACATTCCACGGAAACATCCATACAAATAATGTACATATACAACATTTACAACGCTTAAATCAATTTCTTTGCTTGGTAAAAGGAAAGGGTGTCTTTGTTCAACCTGAGGACAAGCATAAAAAAGCATGGATCTAGTGGTACATGTTAGCATAATAAAGAATGGATCTAGTGGTACATGTTTCTAAGAAACCTGCATGTGGCCCACACATTAACGTCGTGCTGGAAAAATGTAAGAAACTGGACTACGCATTATTTGTTTCACTCTGGTTACAATAAGCTGTCGAATTATCGGACTGTAGATCTCCATTAACAGGTACACTGTACTGGTGTGAAAAACAACAAATATATATATTATATATATTATAGCCATAATCGCTTAATGCTACATGTATATATAGTTTTGTTGTCATTTCACTTCTTCTGAGTAACGGATTTTTTCATCGCGTACATTATTTGAGCGCATACCATTATGACTTTTGTACAAAGTGAAAACAAGAGTACGACCTATCAAAATTAAATTTATGTACACATTTTTACAAAATATTAGTAAAAACATATACATTGTATATACATTGTATATACATTCTCATAGGTGTCAACCTCTGAAACCTCCAATGGGGGTGATCACCCCCATTGGGAAGTGTCCAATGGGGGTGATTTTGCGTAGCGTCATTTTTTCATGGGGGGAAAAGGTGATTCAAGTTATGTAACGTTTTATTTCAAAATACATCATACATTGTATGTACTATTACATTTTGAGACATGGCTA
Source organism: Gigantidas platifrons (assembly GCA_002080005.1). Lineage (NCBI taxonomy): Eukaryota > Metazoa > Mollusca > Bivalvia > Mytilida > Modiolidae > Gigantidas > Gigantidas platifrons. The sequence goes on from MJUT01011648.1 coordinate 94,345, forward strand.
AATGAAATTCTAAATTGATTTAAATTTTGAAAAGTACTCACCAAGATTCAAGATTGTTGACGCGTATCCACGGTATCGTTCAATGCTGAAGGGAAAAACTACGAGGATCTCGAATGTGGGTCATGCGCGGGTGTAAAACCGGAAATGCAGGTGATTCTAAACACCCGCGCGGGTGACGGACGGATGCGGGTCATTCCGAATTTGACGACGAAATTGCGAGTGTGACCCGCGCAATGCGGGTGACTTGACGACTATGCATTCTTTCAAATACTTCACAGTAAGCTGATGTAAAATTTGACACTAATTAATGGTTTACAAGTTTGTTTATTCAAAGTTTATGATCGATTGGTTTCGTAATTAATGTAATTAGCGGCGTGTGTCCAAATTTCCAAGTAAAATGGTTAATAATTCGTAAATCGTTCTTTAGAATGACATGCAAATTTCAGAATTGTTTTTGAATGTTGAAATAGAAGTGGTTACGCATTATGGTGCCAAATCAACCCCACTATCACAGGCTTAGTGCTCACATCTGATCTTAGTGTACTAAGCCAGGGCTATGCTGTGTTTAGACGCACCCCCATTTATGATGAACAAAATCATATATTATTCTGTACAAATAAGTATCTGTTTGTCCCATAATTAATATCTACGCTTTATTGTGACATATTTGAAAATGATACTGGAAATACTCTCGTATACAATTTTAGGAATCTTATGCATTCCAAATAAATATTAATATTAGGCACATTAAACCTTTTAAAAGTATGTTCCACGATATAGCGTGGAAGTAATCGTGGAAAGGATTAATATATTAATCTTTTCCATAATGAGCGTGGAAATCATCGTGGAAAAGATTAATATATTAATCCTTTCCACGATCATCGTGGAATGATTTCCACACTATATCGTGTTCACCACACATATATTAATCTTTTCCATGACGATTCCCACGCTCATCGTGTTCAGCACACATATTTTAATCTTTTCCACGATGATTTCCACGTTCATCGTGGAAAAAGCACACGTATAAAAAAAAGTTAATCCCTTCCACGATGATACCACCGCGGATTAAAAATATCAATTCACCTTTTCCGTCGTGTTTTCCGCGACGGACCTATCGTGGAAAGGATTAATTTCCGCGGCGGAGTAGTGGGAAATGTAAAAAAAAACACGCTGTACCCTCTTGTGGTGTCTTATCGGGAAGGGTGAAATAACCGCTCGTGTACTTTTATTTTTATTTTATACTTTTATTACAAAACGTTTATTTGTTGATAAACCTTCCACTAGAAAACATGTGGGTACCTTCTCTAAATTGCTTATTTGTTTATCAAACTTGAAACATATCTTTTCAAAAATGAGGTTTCTGTCTAGCATACCAGGTTTCCTCTCAATCATCGATATTGCCAGAGTTTGTGGTACATGTTGTTTAGTTCTGTTTGTTTTAAATTTGAACTAATATAGTTTTTTGCACTCTTCATGTTATAATCTCTTTAAATGTTGATACTGTATTTTAGCTTAAGCCAATAACGTAACCTTCATACTTTAAAAAGGTTACTTACAAATCAAACGACGTAGAATCTTAAAAGTAATTAATAACGCGTAGATGAAGTTGACGCCGAGGTGTCATTTTTAGAAAATATAAATGTATTATCCCAATATATAAACAAAATTAAATTTTTTCAGTCTATTCTGTACAGAGAATATATGTTTCGGTCTTTTTTTAATTTCATACTCATGCATTTAGTAAATATTTTCAAGACGAAATTAATTAAATTCCACATCAAGTAAAATGTCAGGTCAGTAAGGTTTTTATCTATTTAAAGTTGTATATAAGCTTCAGGGCAACGCTGATTTACAATCTTCTATATATTGTATGTTAAAGTAATCATCAGAATGTTTTATATTTCTGCATTTTTAACACGCATATTAAATACAACTGGTCGTGGCAGCTTACATGATTGTTTTCCATTGTAAATAAAACTTATATGTCTCTCCTTTATCCAAGACTTCATTCGACAAAGAAAAACAAACATAACTGTTGAATAGCTCAGCTGATATTCTTTGTATTTGCGGTTGTTGGAGAGAGCAGTAATGAATGGCACATTAGCTGTAAAACATACAACAAATAATGGTATTGACAGACGATATGAATAAAGTCAATGGGATTTACGGTCTGTAAAATTGAGAAATTCTTTGACAAAACATCTCTAACACCAAACCATTTGTTTTATTGTCAGTTGATGGTATGTGGTAATATTGCAAACTGTTTATTCTTGGAATTTAGTTTTTTGTCTCGTAGTTAATCAGATCAGATGATATCTACAGCCAAAACATGTTTGGTTTCTTAATTAACACTTGGGATATGCATACACTTTATTACAATAGCAGAATTATTTAGATGGACGATGATGCCTATGACGAGAGTGAAATGCCAAGAATAACAGAAAGAGTACAACCTTACAATACATACAGACTAAATCTGGAAACAGGTCCAAGAGCCAACAGTATAGAACAACACGTTGCTCCCACATATATAGTTCAGCCAGTATGATGTTCTTATACAATGATATCTGACTTTGCTTTAGCAAAAATTAATGATATTTTCATCAACTATATAACTTAGTTTTGCATTTGACAGAAATGGTCGAGCATTAAGCGTCGTCAATAGTTACTGTCAACGTTCATCGTTAGCACTACATTAAATATCTATGTTTGAATTACTATCACAATGTCTGGAACTCTGCTGGTGTACTATTACTCCCTGGGGATGTAATTCGTCCAGTAGTTAGTGCTTGGGCACTACATGGTTTATTAAATATATTCATGTTTGGAATTTACAGTTTCTAAATTGTGCAGTTTAATTAAACTAATGTCAATATCCTTCAATGATAGATAGCCATGACCAATTTCGGCTTTCATATATTTTGGCTGTCATGGTATCGGGTGGAAGTTATTCAACAAACACGTCATATGCATTAAATAGTATGTTTTTATTGTAATCACTTTGGTTTCTCGTCTCGACGTTTAAACAAAAAATGAGCGACAGTATAACGAACAAACAGAACGAATGTAAAATTTCACAGAAACCAATAAAAATCTAGATATGTGATGGTAACGACATAAACCTGTGGCGGTTTGGGCGGGTTAATTGAACGCAAGATCAATTATGATATCTAGAGCCTTAGAGCCTTCGCGACTTATATACGATATAAAACATGCAAAGATTCATTTCAAATCAAGTCAACACACTTTTACATTATAGACGAAAACAGAAACACTGAAAGATAGTTCTCTGACTATTATATCAGAAGGATAATAATCATAATTTAGTATCAATAAATTATATATTAATTAGTCATAGACAAGTGTTTTAAGAAGAGTTTGAAGGTACCGAAGGGTAATTAGAATCCATAAATCGAAGAAGGACAGACAACACAATGACTAAAGGCAAAAGGACAAACAACGATATACAAAACATACACTATACCTATAGATCTAGTAACACGAACCCTACTAAAACCGGAGGTGAAGTCAGGTGATCCGAACGGCAAGCAGTTCCTGCACCACTAGTGACATCCGTCGTGTTAATCTAGTTACAAACACAGTGATAAATCATGAATGGGGAAAGGAACGGGACGTGATTACGACAAGTGGAACATATCCGTGGTCATTTGTGACAAATATATTCCATGACTGTCAACCAAGTTATATATCTTAGTATTCAAAGGGTACGTGTAAGTTTGAAAGTTGATCTTTTATTGGTATCCATTTACACTGTTAACGGATATATTGATTGTAGTTTAACATCAGAGGAGAAGCTATAGACAATAACAGTGTATTGACTTGACATAAAATCGATATACGGATGAGGCTTAGAATCGGGGAAAATGCGAGGGTTTCCCGAGCATTTTCCCAGATTCCTGCCGAATACGTATATCGAATTTTATGTCAAGTCAATGCACTGTTATTGTCTTTATACTGCAATCATTAGTGACATTAATGGATATTGCTACCAATATTCAAATTATTTAAAAAAAGCTAGTTACCCCCAAGAGGCCCCAACTGATTTATAAATGTTATAAACGGTCAGTGACCGTTTATCACTTGTAAATATACTGTCAACGCATTTTGACTGCTCAAATAGAACGATTGCAGTATAAATCTTTGTAAACCTTTATCAAGTATAAATCATGTAGGTTACACGATGGCGTTGGGTTGAATGTCTTAATGCCTCAAAGAATATGAAAATTGATGGATATGGTCAGATATATCTACGTTTCAATCAGCCATATGCAACTACTGTCAGCACGTGTAATCGGAAAATCAATATCAAAATTCGAGAACTCATTTTCGTCACGAACCCCGGGTGTGCTGATTGTTATATACCCCAGCACAACCTGTGGATATCTATTCTGGTGAAGATGTATACTCCACTGGATAAATTATGTAATAAGCATATCCCTATCTTACATGTAGAAAATACTTGCATAGCTGCATCATTTCACTGAGAGAGGATATTTTGGCCCATATTAGTAGTTAAGCCTCTTCATTTTTATTGAAGTACATATGCAAATCTAAGAAAGTGAGTGATCATGTATCTATGTGTTAGTCGTATCAATATTGCCTCTTTCGACGAATTTTCAATTGGATTTCGGAACTATTCCGACAGTGTGACATTTTTGATTTTTCCTTTTATTTTCAGGACTCCATGTACGCCACAGTGGAGTAAATAGTTAATACTTAGATGTATTTTGATTCCCTGTACCATACATGTGATTGATTGATTATTTGGGGTTTGATGGCGGCTATCCAAATGGATACATGTGAGAAGCTAAGTAATATTTATATACCCTATGAATGCAAAATAAACCGGAGTTTTCATCAAATAAACTAAAAACAATAAGAGGTATATTGGAGTCCTATGTTACCGTGGCAGTTAAATTTAAAAAATGCGACAACATTTGGCTGAAATAATACGTGAATATTCGGTACCATAGGATCACACTATGTAATTGTAAGGAGAAATAAGGGGGTTTCGAATGGGTACAAGTTAAACGTTTGCTTGCATTTTCTCTATAGGTATTCAGGCAATATATTTGTAATAAAAAAATGTATACTTTAAACAGCTTTCTAAAAGATAAATTACATTGTAACAGTTGAAATATTTTATATTGTAAGAACCTCCCGAGCTATGTGAACTTTATTTATTGTAACAGAATATATGTCAAAATCTATTTCATTACATAGCCCAAAACTATATTGTACAGAAAATCAGTAATCCATTTAGTAAGCCGTGAACTGCTTATTTAGAAACAACAAAAGGAAATAAATACACAACAGTATACAGATGTGACAACATCAGTATGTAGTATTGATTGATAGATGCTTAACGTCCAGCGAGCAATTTTTCAGCTATATTCAGGACGAGGACATGTTTACAATAAATCAATATGTAGGTTGAAAACGGGGGACGGATAGGCCAATGGGCAAAACAATTTAAACGCCACGGGACTCGAAACAAGGAAAGGTGATGGGTAGGGACGGATAATTTAGCCAGTGCAACAGGTCTCCTATGGACCACTTATCATGAGCATAATGCTCATAATAAGCTGTTACACTGGGTTTTGTAACGTCCGAAGAGGGTGGCAATCTCTCAACACGGGACTTCGGTTTTATTTACATCCCATCCGTAGTACGGGCTGGTTGTGAATTTATACATCCCGCACAGCCGACGGACGCCCCTTCAAGCCGAACAAGCTCTCGGTCCCAAACTTACGTATTTTGAGGTAGCATTCTTAACACACAAAATTAATGTAAAATACTTAGGATTTCAATCATATTTTCATAGTTCGTTATATAACTTGCATACATAGCAAACTATAATCATAGTTTACCAGTGAATCAGCTGACAATAATCATAGTTTACCAGTGAATCAGCTGACAATAATCCATACAATGCTGTATGTAAAAACTTTACATACTTTGAAATTATACTGTGATGAAGATTAATAGCCTTAAGTTAATAATTAAAAAAAACACATTGATTGACCTTGGTACTAGGTGGATTTGTTTTTTGTATATACAGAAGAAGATTATATATTGTGCAAAACATGTCTATATATTAGTGTTCATCGACATTTTCAGGTGGAAGTTAATGATTCTTAATGTTATAGAAATCACTCAGTCTTATTGATTTATGTAAAAACATCAACTCCATTCTCTTCTATCACCATCATTGCACGATTTATCACAGGGAGCCGACCTGAAACAAACGCCATCAACAAAAGACATTTAAAAAAGAACATTGATAAAGGATTACGAACCTGATTATGTCTATATCTGGCTTGTTAGGATTAGATGAACATCACGTTCTCAAAAAGTTTACATTTATCGTGGTGGTTAGTTGGTTTGGAATGTACACGGGACATGATACAGACCTACAGCATTGAACTAACATACACTTTTCTCATTCATGACTTATCACTGGATTTGTGACAAGAGTAACACAACGTGTACAACCAGTAGAGTAGGAAGTACTTAACTCTTACGGAACACCTGAGTTCACATAGTAACACAACGTGTACAACCAGTAGAGAAGGAAATACTTACTCTTACGGAGCACACATAGTAACACAACGTGTACAGGGGAGGATACAGGATTTCAAGTTAGGGGGGGCGCACTTAATAAAAAATCGCGAAAATTTTGGGGGTATTTCGTGTGAAAAATCACGAATTTACGCAAAAAAATCATATTTTTTCCAATTTTAGGGGGGCGCGCGCCGGGTGCGCCCCCCCCCTTGATTCCGCCCCTGGTGTACAACCAGTAGAGCAGGAAATACTTACTGTTACAGAGTACATGAGTTCACATAGTAACACAACGTGTACAACCAATAGAGCAGGAAATACTTACTGTTACAGAGTACATGAGTTCACATAGTAACACAACGTGTACAACCAGTAGAGCAGGAAATACTTACTGTTACAGAGTACATGAGTTCACATAGTAACACAACGTGTACAACCAATAGAGCAGGAACTACTTACTGTTACAGAGTACATGAGTTCACATAGTAACACAACGTGTACAACCAGTAGAGCAGGAAATACTTACTGTTACAGAGTACATGAGTTCACATAGTAACACAACGTGTACAACCAGTAGAGAAGGAAATACTTACTGTTACAGAGTACATGAGTTCACATAGTAACACAACGTGTACAACCAGTAGAGAAGGAAATACTTACTGTTACAGAGTACATGAGTTCACATAGTAACACAACGTGTACAACCAGTAGAGCAGGAAATACTTACTGTTACAGAGTACATGAGTTCACATAGTAACACAACGTGTACAACCAGTAGAGAAGGGAATACTTACTCTTACGGAGCACCTGAGTTCACATTGGTTTAGTTGGATTTGTGTTGCTCAATCTTCAGTTTTCTGTGTAGTGTTATGTAGACCATTGATTGTTCTTTTTCTTTTGTCCATTGTA
>MJUT01011648.1:120040-140789 GCA_002080005.1 Gigantidas platifrons
TTTTCAGAGTAATGTTCAGAATCTGTTCAGACTTTTGAGTAATGTTCAGACTCTTTTCAGACTTTTATGTAATGTTCAAACTCTGTTCAGACTCTGTTCAGACTTTTCAGCAATTTTGAGTAATGTTCAGACTCTGTTCAGACTTTTAAGTAATTTTCAGACCTCTGTTCAGACTTTTCAGCAATTTTGAGTAATTTTCAGACCCTGTTCAGACTTTCTTGCACAAAAATTGGTCCGTTCAGACTTTCTTGACTTTGTAGTGTAGAGTGATAAATAATATAAATTTCCTGCAAAAATGAACTTTTCATAATTTTTTTTTGCGAATTGTCATCCCTCACCGATCATTAATCAATCATTTAAAGGTCGTATCAACGTATTCGACATTAAAAGTCATTGGGCAAGTTTCATCAAGTTTACTATCTCACGTATTAGGAGTCATGATTCGTTCATCAGAATAAATTGTACGTAGCAGACATCACCCTACACTGCTTATTAGTTAACTAAACACATTTCAGGCATCTTTTATTTCAAGTTCAATGGAATAGTTGCATCATCAAAGTAATAACACTTGGAAGTATTTAGTGAACGGACGTCATATATATAGCGGTAATGATTGGGATGTGAATAACAAGGTTTTATTAAATATCCGGATATCAGGTTAATTCTCTGTGAGTACTGTTATTAGTGCAGACGCTAATGCAATATTATTTACTTTGAAATTCGTTGCTTCTCCTGGTAAAAGTAAATTCATGGTTTGTTTATATTCTATGTCTTGCCTGTTGGCAATTGAGTGTTGCAAAACACAAAACACTTCTGTTTTGAAGATAGGTGAAATTTATAAAAAAAAACAAAAAAAAACAAAACAAAAACACCTTGTTGCTATCGGTAAATATGTTATTTCCGAATGCATAGGCATATAGTTATCCACACAGGTGTTGACCATGGAACACATAGCGCATTGGATATCCAATTGGGTTATCCCATATACAGATTTTAAGCGTTTCGTATTGAAATATATTTCAAAACGCTGACAGAACAGTTGTGACAAGCAAAATAATAACAAACTGCACGAAATGCATTCCTTAATTGTCAAGACTCCTTGATCTTACGGTATAAACTCGCAAGCAAGCAAAATATAGTATTGGCCATAGTAGACTTAGTCATTCATTAAATAATGAGAATTCCCAGCGGTATTTCGTGTAATTACAATTATTTTAATGGACTGTGTAAATGTTTCTGATATTCGTCAGCTATTCTACAACGTCACATTTTTATCGGTTGTGTTTAAAATGTCACAGGCGACGCAATTCTGATTTACATTAATGTATATTCTAAAATATAAACCAAACTGATATACTTTCTGCATACAACATATATATCTAATTTAAGGGCCACTGTGCGTTTCTTGAATAACCTTCATCACTCAAAATATTGAAATACATTATTTTATCATGTTCACCTCTCTCTTATTTAGAAATTTAACGTTATTGTTTAGGAATCTTGTGATCCTGGTTATCAATTAATACAATTTGTTTGTCACACGTTATAGCATAAGTCACACTAATATAAACGTTAAACGTCAATCAACAAAGCTATGTCCTTAATATTTTAACTATTACATCATGATTGCTCTATAGTTTACGTTGATTTTTTTCTTTCATCCATAACCAAAATGACTGTCTTATCGGACTTGTCTATATGAGTAACAAGGGGAGGTGTCTTATAAGAATAACGAACTGCTCTCCCTTCGTGAGCACCAGAGTTCACCACCGGTTTATGGTGGGGTCCTTGTTGCCCATCCATTCAGTTTTCTGTGTTGCAAATTTTGCTTTGTTTTGCTTCACTTTGCTACTTGTGTCCAGTTGTGCCTGTGACTCAGGATTATCCATTCTTTATAGGTTCATCGGGTTTCTCTCAAGTTCATTATCAAGGAAAACTAACTATATTGTTCTCATTGACAGTACAACAACAACAAATACTCTATATTCCTTATAAACTATCCTTGACCATCAATAGAGACAACCGTAGACTTATATATGAGAAATATTTTATCTTGTATGAATTACAGCAAACAATCTCCAATTATTATGACAAGTCTGATATAGATATCGCTTTATTATGATACACAATATCAATATTTCTTGTTTTTCTCTCTGCGTTTTATCTATACCACTTCCAAAATAGGTATAATTAAATGGGTACATTTATAAAAAACCGATAGATTGTCTCTATGTATCGTGGTAATTGACTAGGAGAGCAAGAAATTGTGAGGTCAATATTATTTGGACATTTACTTTGATATGATCTAAGATCAATGGGGAACCATACAACAACAATTCTATGATGTTCCCGCGGAAAGTAGAAGGATGATTGACCAACGGTCACCTTTTAGCAACCAATGAATGAAAAAAAGTAGAATTTTCATTTACTTACAGTCACAGAATTACGTAACGTTTCTTTATATATCTGACACATCGTTTATAACCGATCCTGAAGTTAGTTTTCGAAATCTTTCTGAACAAAACAGAGGACTACTTTTCTCTCTAATACCACTAGTTGTAATAACCATCATAAAAAACAAACAAACAAAAACAAACAATCATACAATTTTTTTAAACAGCAGACGATAACACAAAATTAATATCTCTGAATAAGTTACTCTTTGTTTAGGTGAACTACATTTTGTATATAATACAATATAATACGAATCAGTACAAATTGAGAAAAGAGACACAACTTCTTCAAAGAATCAAAATCCTTGCCCTTTTATTACCATATGTGCACATTTTCGCCTTTTTTTTATTATGACACACGCATAAGTATTAGAATTAATTGACATCCCATTCATCAGCCGCAATATTACGGCAGCACCAGCTCATGGACATAAAATTACACAACTCATAATTTATTCTAGGGGTAGTTCCCATAACATCGATATATATCAGCTGCTGACCTGACGAAAAATCTACTCAACAATGCTGTGTTGTTCCTAGGTTGAAGTCGTCGTTACAAATGACACTAGGTTAATTAATATCTTTAGATGTTAATGAAAAATGGATATTAAATCTGTTAGGCGTGTCAGGTGTAACCTTTGTGAGAATGGTAAATGGTCTATATCCAGCAGATCCTATATTTTTGGTGAGAAATTATTTAACTATGAACATTCACTGACCATGCTATTGCCCAGTGCTTATTATGGTCCATACAGTGTAAGGACCCGGTGGCTCAATGAGATATTTTTAGTTGGATTACAATTCATACAAGCCTATCACTAATACGGCGTGGGTTCGCGCTCGGCTTTGTAAATTGCAAAAAGGCTGCACTCGACTCGCAGCCGCAAATGATGAAACTTATCAGTTGCTTGTCCATGGTCGATGGTTCTCTTCGGGTACTCCGGCTTCTTCCACCACCACAACTGGTCGTCATGCTGAAACATTGCTGAAGGTGGCGTTAAACACAATAAAGCAAATGCAATCCATACAGTAGACTCGTGATGAATTCCTCATTTACATAATTTCAATGATGTTCGTGGCGTTTGACAATAAAAGACTGGTGTTCCTAATGGAGGAGAACTGATAAACCTTTCGGAGCACCGGTTTAGCAGGGGCGTGTTGCTCTATTATTACGTCTTTCTGAAGGGTTTTGATGATCGTTTTTAGTCAATTTGTCCGTTTTCGTTTTGGCCATTTTGTTGTCTGTCCTTCAATTTGCGATATCTGATTACCCCTTTAGTATCTTTAAACTATTCTTACGAAGTCGGCGCTTTGTATAATTTGAATTCATTGAAGCATATGTCAATTATGCCTGATAGCAGCGTAGTGATCAACTGATTCATATTGATATTTTGCTATGTTACTCTATGCTTGTTAGAAAGTATCATCTAAACCAGTACTGTTTTCAGATGTATTGCTTGTATTGAATGTTCATCTAGTTAGAACATATTTTACTATAGTGCATATATTGAACACATTCTTGGAACATGGGAATTTTACCATATGATTCTAAATGGAATCACATTTATATATCCCACAACTCTCTTAGGAGACACACTGATATTAGAACAGCATAATAATTGGGCTTAATTGGAGAATTGTAATTAGTTTACATTTAAAGTTGTTCCTTTTCAAATATTTTAATTAACAGGTTATTATTTGAATTTTATTGTAATTTATTATTACTTTGGCACATGGTTAGGAGGAGCTATTTATTTAAAGGTGAAGTTATCTAAATATCAATCTAATTTCGTTAATTTAGAAAAACAAATTTGGGTCAAGCTAAGATGGCAATCTGTACTGCATGTATAGAACCTTTGATGTTATGCTATGATATGATTGTCATATTAAGCGATGTGGGTTTACAAAACAACAGTGGGATAATGGTTGAACAAAATTTAAAGTATTTTCACAACAACGAGAGTGTCAATATGAGTGGCATACTCATATCTCCGTAACGTTACTAAATTAGATAAACACCTAGATATTTACAGTTATTAAATATTGTTAAAATTCTTCCCTCAGGCATAGATAGCCTTAACCCATTTTAGCTTTCCAATATTTTGACTTTCAGCGTGCCCAATGAAGGTCATTCCAGAATCTCCTCTTGGGCACTGAATTTAAACGTTTGCAGAGTAAATGCAACGATGTAGCATATGTCATGTTACCAGGACAAGATGATTATATTTGTGTGCTATATATTTTTAACATTCGAGATATCAATATCTGTTTGGTTATGACATACACCAAATATCGTTTAATTAAACTTTCATGTGACACGTTTACATGAATATAATAAGGTATTATTATTTAGATTTTATAAGTCAATTAAAAGGTTTTATCATGAACAATGTCAAATATTAAAAATATTGGTACATTATTGGGAGTTTTTAAAAAAGTACCTAAAATAGGTCACGTATATATACATTTGTATATACTGTTGTACTATATTCTTACAATTATAGCGAATTCCACTTATATTCTAAATATACTTAGGTCAAGGTTCAAAGTACTGGCATCTTCTAATTTACTTAAAATAGACATCTAAATGAAAGAGTTCTGAAAAACTTTTCTTTACTGATATTCAATATGATAATCACAAATAGAGATATATAGAGGAATACTATTGAATTTCAAAGACAATATCAATGTTATATACTACTCATTGGGGAAATTACCAGTAGACATAGACTAACATTTGTGTCTAAAGGACAACGTAACTATGCAGTAACGATACGACACACCGTTGTGACCTAATTTTGTACCAGTGTCAACACGTACATTATTCATATCAATATACAAATAGACCGATATTATACAATTATTTCATTCTAAGGACGTCAGAAACAATGTTCTTATCAACCCGATGAAAGTAAATCGACAAAGGACGAAGTCCGAGGTCGATATACTTTCATAGCCCGATAAAAACATCAATTGGCAGCAATTTTGTTTTTAAAATATGATATTAGTCCAAGGCTGTGTAAATTCATGACACCGTTACAATTTTAAGAGAGGGTGGCTCAATGAGTAAAGTCGCTGGATCTTAACAACTCATACAAGCCTATCACCAATAAGGCATGGGTTCGCGTCCGGCTTTGTTCGGTGGTTCTCTCTGGGTACTCCGGCTTCCTCCACCACTAAAACTGGTCGCCATGATATAGCTAAAATATTGTTGACAGTGGCGTTAAAACACCAAAAATCAAATCAATCAATTTTAAGAGAGAAATATGCCATACCATTACATTTATTACATGCATTAAGCAGCAATAAATATGTCTCTTACATTGTTGTCAACTTTCTCCAATATTTCTTTGACTTATAATTTAAAGGCGGCGAGTCAGATGCTTTCACTTTCTGCTGCCATTTGTGTTTATGTAAACATTGTATGTAACGGAAGTTCAAATGTAAGCTAAATTTTGATTGGTTGAATTTCCAAACTAGGATCCAATCAAAAACTAGCTTTTGTATGATGGAAAATTATAATTTATTTTTAATATTCTGAGGCTTATAACTATATTTTTTTAGTAAGACAGTAAGAAACGTTTGAATATACCACCAAAGCGGGTAATCAGAAGATGCAAATCGGACAAACAATAGAGTAGCCACAAGAAAAAGGACAACATGACAAAACTAAAGATCGAGCAACGCGAACCCCACTGAAAACCGGGAATGAACCCTGGTGCTTCGGAAGCGTAAGTATTTCCTGCTCTACATGTGACCTTTTCAAATGTAACAAGGACACCGTTTTGTATGATAATTCTGTAAAATGGACATATATCAATAATGTAACAAGATACAACAATTAAGCTTTTATTGGAGAATAATTTGAATAAATAAAATACCCAATTATCTTGTGCATTGCTTTTTATATTTTTTTTGTTTGTTTGTCTGATCGACTGTTCAATTAAATAATCGAATGGAAATTATGAAACCTGATATCACTTATTGGTCACATGATTTCAGCACGTTAGCACTGAATTGTCGGGTAATTGGCCTTGAACTTTGTACCTGGCGAAATCTTGATATCCAGATATTTGGATGTGAAAACTGACAAGTCCGTAAATAAGTTATTGTAATATAAATATACACACATTGTATCATATTTCGTAATTTGTTTTATATTTAATCATCAATCTATTAATAAGAACAATACGGAACCTATAAATAACTCGCGAAGGGAAAGCAGTTCCTATTTCTTATTTAACACCTGCCCTGTAACGGTAAAAGTCTTCTCGTTGATGTGATAGAGAAAAGAAAAAGGAAACTATCTATTGTCATCTTAGAAATGGATAATTGGTAGCGGGGAACCAGTTTGTGAGGATGACCACAAAAACATCGGCAGAAACTGAAGTCTTATTAAATTTTATCGAAGACCAAACTGAAAGGATGACTACTCCTAGCTTGCTTAAATATCTACGTTTTCTACACCGATACACATATAAGCTTCTGATTTACTGTACAAATTGATTTATTTACATGGAGAACAAAAAATAACATCACATGCCCTATGACATTTGTAAATAAATCTTTTAAACATTTGGCTGTATAGAATGTTCGTCAGATATTACGTACAACTATGCAGTCAACTGAAACATGCTTTATAGTTTAAAATCAACTACCCCCTTAACAAATGTACAATATACACCTACAATCTAAAATCTTTTAGTACATACTTATCCACAGAAAGACTTGTAGTATGTACCAACTCAACAAGAACGCCGTGTTGTATATAAATATAAACACCAAAAGCTTTGCTACACCTTTACATTCAGGACATATCTACAAACCGGCTTCCTCGGTAATTAAGAATATTTTGATTTACTCTCCCGAAAAAACATCACAGATTACTCCAAAAAAGGAAGAAATCCCGGATGGGTGGAGAATGTAATATGCGTTTCAGTAATCTTGATTTACTTGACATAGGTATATCTGTATATAGATATTAACTCATTTGCACGAATACAAAAACAGTATGTTGTCAATTACCATACCAAAGACGAAACCGTGACATTTCACATGAATATAAACCGCCATGTTTTCACACGTTATGCTTGTTTAAAATGACCGATTTAGTATTTAGACTCCTACACGTTATTTATTGGATATTTACCAGTTAATATAGGCCTCTGAAATGGATAGATTTGATGTCAATGTCATTTAGCAGATAATTTTGCTATTTTTGGGGTGTTCAATTTTTACATTTATTAGCTGTCGTGGGCAATTTTTAACCATTGTGGTGAAAATCAATTTGAATGTAATTATGCACAATTGATGTTTGTCAGTAATTAGTGTTATCTAAATCTATCATGGAACTCCTTCTGTGAATAAAACTTGTCATGTTGTATCAGACTACCAAATAACTACAACAATATTAAATAAAATCCTACACTTTTCAATTTCTTAAAATATATAACTGATGTTTAATAATACAATGTACGAATATTAAATCTAGGCTTAAATTACAAGAGCCA
This sequence comes from Gigantidas platifrons, assembly GCA_002080005.1. NCBI lineage: Eukaryota > Metazoa > Mollusca > Bivalvia > Mytilida > Modiolidae > Gigantidas > Gigantidas platifrons. The sequence goes on from MJUT01011648.1 coordinate 128,004, forward strand.
TATTTATTGCTAAATATGTGGTCATACAAATCAATGAGAAGCAAATACATGGCTGAAACGGATTATCTCCCTTTTGATCATGCACAATCCAGTTTAGATTTAAAAACATTTATAATAGTTGAGTTTTGAGCATACCTGATGAAAGTTATTCCAGAAACACGTGGTGTGCACTAAATTAGATACCTACGGTTTTACTACATAAAGAAATCCTAAATGGTCTTCAACAACATGCCTTATTAATAGTATTTACTGTAAGAGGAAACAGCAAGAATGTATTACAACTGAGGGAACAGCATGGACATTGTTTCAATTAATATTTGAATAAAATATAAAATGTTTTAACAATAAAGTATTTAATTTATTGTTAAACATGGTTTATAGTAGACCCGGAAGACAATACTTTCTTACTAGGCGCAATAATATATAAATTACATATTTTTGTACCATGTAGACCCCATATATAATCTGATTTAACAAATGTGTAACTATAAAACAATCATAACATTTTAGAAATTCAAGAGTAATATACTGGAAAATATTTATATTGTAAATATGTATAACGGTTTGTGTAATAAATACGTATTATTTCTGTTTTTGAGTCAATGTTTGAAATTCCGATATCAGTATAATGCAATTAGCCAACTATTATGGGAACCGTGAAATCAGTAGCTGGCAAACTCCTATCAAATGGAATCATGCTATCTCTCAAATCATGACTCCTATCAGTGAAAGTATGTTACCTCTCAAATCAAAATAACTATCGGTGAAATCATAAGAAGGCATATGTTTATTATCATAAGATATGAAAGATACATAATAATGATATAAAGAGTTTAAAGATAACATAATCCATAAATCGAAGAACAGACAACACCATGGTTAAAAGAATAAAAAAGATAAACAATGATCTACAAAAATTTAACACAAAATTAAAGAAACAGGAACATGAACCCCACTAAAATCCGGGAGTTAACTCAGGTTCTCCGGAAGGGTAAGCTGTTTCTGCTTCACTGGTGACACCCATCGTATGTTTCCTGTAATTGTTAAGTGTCCAAATACGCTTGCACATATATATTGTATTAAAATATTATGACAAGTCTTTTATTGCTTCCTTAATTACGTGATAAGTCTAAAGCAAATACATTTCTTATTTCTATTGCATAGTATGCTCAGTGCCTAACTATATCATTGTGTATTTGTAATAATCTCTTTGGTTCTGCTCCCTTCTAATATCATATTCATGTCCCTATTAATAAAACGCTGTTTTATCTTCATAAAAGAGTACTATTTTCTATTACAAATGTATTATTAATATCGAATTGTATTCGACCAATATGCAAATTGTGACATTGATACCTTGTCGCGTAACATTGATACTGGTGTTAAGGCAACTTTTAAGTCCTTAGGATTGTCCTTCCTATCTGGAGAACTGGGGATGTTTTTGGGGGAGATGACGCTTAGTAGGGGTCCACCTCAGAGAGCAAAACTATGTTACTAGTCCAACGTTTCTGTTCATGCAATTGGATCGAACAACGATATACGATACCTTTATATCACAATTTACATAATCTTGTATTTTTGAGCTATTTACAGGCCGAAGTGTGGTCGACTTTTATTTAAATTGAGAAAGCTTACATAATAATTATTCATTTTTCAGAAACTCTCTCTCTCTTTCCCCCACGCAAAATATGATCACCATAAGTAGATATACTATTTAATAAGTCCATAACCAATCTTAACTGTGTTCCGAGAGTATATTATTATAAAAAAGACAAATGACAAAACAAACTGGTTATGTGTGTTACATTTCACAAGATCAAATAAATTGAATCATTCCTTCGTATATATTGAATTGTTTATAGGAATCTGCAGAAAAGGAGTCTATATCGGTACCAATGTTAGAAGATTCGATGAATTACGTTCTGAATAGTGCATAATAACTGTGCAATATCGGAACACAAGGGATATATTACACCGTCAGTTCAAACTTTGATATATTGGTCAGAATCCTGTTGATATTCAGTTCTTTTCCAGTCCGTACGTTTGTTGTTATATCATTTTCTCTGATATAACCTATATTTAGAATAACGACATTTTTGAAAGTTGAGATTGCATAGGTTTCTCACATCGAATATCCCTGTAACATATGCATCACTAGTATCGCAACGATTGCTATAGAACGAGCTGTGTAACCAGTGGTATTGCAAGACCTTCGAAATCACGTTATTGTTTCATTGATACTAACAACATTACTCGGGTAGATCAATAGAAAAATCTGCACCTTCTAGATAATATTTCATATAATGCTACATCCATGGAAGTAGAATACACATAAAGGGGTGGTCAGTTATAAACCGGGTGTATCCTTGTACAGAACGAACTTCTGTTTTATGTTGACTGATTTTGTCTGTTTATTGATTTATGAGTTTTGAATTTCCCTTTGTAAGATTGCTCTGTGTTCGGTAATTTTGTTGTTACCCTTATTTACACCAAACCCTATAATTTTCGGGTCATAGGAATATGGCAGGTTATACTATTGGAGCAGGAACCACATACCCTTCCGGAGAACCTAACTTTACCTCGGGTTTTTAGTGGGGTTCTTATTCTCTATCATTTACTTTCTGTGTAGTGTATTGTAGATCGTTGTTTATCCTTTTGTCCTTTTTCTCTTCGCCACTTTGTTACCCTGTTCCTTCGATTTGCGGATTATGATTACCCCTTTAATGTCTTCAATCTCTTTTCCCCCAGATGTCTCGATTAGCTATGTGGGATGAATCAAATGTACTACTGGTCGTTAAGACAAGACTTAAATGATTGCCCTAGAGTATGGACAATACCACGCTTCTTGCAAGTAAAAAAAACTAATATCTCAAAATGTACAATAGTAAGGATACGGTTAATTTCCGTCCCTTTAAAATATGTTCATGGTTTGTTGCGGAAATAAACACATCCGTTGATAAACACATTCAGGAGCCACATACTACATGCATGCGTTATTGTTGAACAATTGGTTTCAATGGCTAAAATTCAGTTCATTTGACTGTAATCAAATGCAATATTATTGAGTTAACAATGTTGCAATTTTTTCTCAATATCTAGATTAGCGTGTTTGGTCCTGTCATGCATAATTCCCCCACCAACGATGTGGGAAGGAGCAAAGGGTCCCTTCTGTCAGTATGTGCATCTGTCCGTCCACTCTGTTATTCGCACGTTCTTGTTTATGCGATTCTTCAAGTAAATCTGATTAGCTTACCATATTGTATGACTACTATTACTATTACTATTAATACTTTAAAGGCAGACAATACAACAGCTAATAGACAAGTCTGGAACCAAGATAATAATAACATGGATCACTTGGATTTCAATATATATGAAGTATATATTTAGCATGTACATTTTTTTCAGAATCTCAAATTTATTATTTTTTTTTAAGGAAATTTACCTAACAACAGTATCAGAACCAAAGGAACAACGGTAATTAAATACGATCATCGAACTCTTAAATATCTTAATTCTAAAGCTGTTAAAAATGCTAGAAAACTCTCAGTCGTAGCAATCACAAATGTATTGGATCAGACGAACAATAGCTGTAAATTCCAACTTGAGGAAATAATCTTGAAGACTCCCAGACCCATGCATTGGTGCAACATTTTTGTCGTTTGTTGTTGCATATTTTCAATATATGACAGACATAACAAAGAATACAGTTCTATCACAGACAATGCAAGAAAATTTTACACAACCCATCCACTATAAATTAAATAGAAAAAGTGATGGATCGGTGCAACTGTGGAGGAAGGGATTACTCCATTCTTTGCTTTTGTTTTTAAATGCTGATATAGCGTTGTAATAACATTCAATTATTACATCTATATGAGTTGAAACCCAAAAGTCGTCAACATGAGGGTAGACAATAGACACACAGACAAAGCAATAACACCTTTTGACAGAATCATGAAGACCTTTTATTCGCTGATTGTCTATGGACCGAACCTTTTCCATTGTGTTGTACACCAGTATATGTTTATGTAAGTAAAATCTACATTGTATTAGCCTTCGTTCTAACAATTAACATTAACAGATTTGAACAACAAACGCCACACACAAAAGTGGGAGCATTATACGATACGACAGTAGACGATGCTTTACCTTTAAGCACTGAGGCCAGAGGTTTTGAAAGTTCTTTGTATTTTGTATGTAATATGATAGTTTGTTAATACATCCTTTTCCGTTTGATTTCAGCATTCTATTATTTTGCAGTTTCCATATAAGTATCAGGTTTTGCATAACATTTGATAAATTCCTGATATTTATGCATTTGTTTATTGTGAGAATTACAATATACCATTGAATCGGATGTGTACAAAGACGAATGCGTGATGTTGCAAACAGACTGAACATTAGGACAGTGTCTTGAATACCAGGACGGCATTGTGAATATCGTTATATCTATACACTTTATACTGTACTATTCATTGTTATAGTGTGACAAATGACCATGTATGTGTTCCGATTGTCGTAAGCAATTCCCGTTCCTCATTCATGGCTTATCACCCTGTTTGTAACTAGATTAAGACGACGGGTGCCACTCGTGGAACAGGAACTACCTACCCTTCCAGAGTTCACATCATATTTTAGTGGGATTCGTGTTACTCGATCTTTAGTTTTATGTGTATGTAGTATAGATCGTTGTTTGTCCTTTTTCTTTTGGCCACTGTGTTGCATGTCCTTCTTCAATTAATGGATTCTGATTACCACTTTGGTATCTTCAAATTCTTCTTAAATACAATTGTGTCTTACAAACTAACAATTGTATCAGCATTACATAACTGTTTCCACTTGGGGATGATAACATAGTATTCCATTCGGGTTGTGGAAAATATAAATTATTATCCAAGATTATGCTCTTGTAATATTCTTTTTATTTCCCATCACTGACCGCGATGTAGTGCTTAGCGTTGGTTAGTTAGTATAGTCTTTTTCTTCTCATTTCAATACTATGACATATAGAACGTTTTAGAAAATGAGTTCGATCTCATACAAATCACTACATATTTGTTTAGTCTTGAATGAATTAGGCATAGGTGACCTTAATTGATTTTGAATTTCATATTTAGGTCACTAGGTGTACATGCTAGCAAATTTGGCTTTCTAATCTTTTGATTATGACTGTACCGGATGAAGAGTAACCTAGAAAGGCCTTGTGGTGACCTACATATTATTAACCGCAAAAATGATAATTTACGTGACATACTTATTTAAGAAATTATATAAAGTGTCACGCGTGCCTTTGATTTTTATCAATATGATTACGTGCATTGTATCCTAGAAGAATCGCTATTCATCACATTATTCAAGACAGTCACTTCATAAAAATGATGATAAATAAAGTATTCACTGAAAATGTCTGATGAAACCGTAATTTCATTGTCACTTCCATTTAATTGCTAACTAACTTTGATGTATTAACATGAACATCAATTTTGCATGGTTTCAGTTTCCTATAGTATTGTTCTTGACCAAATAAAAAGCTAATTTTTCCAAAAATAAACTTCATATTGCGGACAAATACCCATAAATGCTGATTGCACGACTGATGTTTTTATATTGAAAACGATCCCCGTGTAAACACTCAATTATACTTTAATATCCTGCTCGATTTTTTTCATACGTTCATAATATTACATAGAATATCACATTGTAGAATACAAGTTGGACAGGTTCGTTAAAACTCATAACACGTGGCGGCCAAGCAAAACATGATAAAGAAAAAGACGAAGTCAATACAGACAAACAGAAAGCGAAAGATGAACAATGCTGACACCATTGTTGATGAACACATGTGCTTCGGAAAGGTGAGTCCTCCCTGCTTCGCATGTGCAACTAGTCGTGCTACTCAGTCTAATAAATAAACGTTAGAGAAAAACGAAGGGACAATCAAGAATAGACAACACAGAGACAAGGTAACAATGGACATCAGGCACAGGACAAGGAAGACAAACAAAGAAAAAACATAACACAGAAACATACATTGTAATTAGATGAGTAACTCGGACCCCAACAGAAAGCTGTCAACCAAGGTGCTCGGGAAAGGTAATCCTGTTCCGTATGAATGTGACACGGGTTGAAAGGAAGTGAAGCAGCGTAAACAGATCCAATGTAATCTGTGAGGTTCAGACTGCTTGGTAGCAATCACCCAATTAATGATGGCGACCATGTAATCTCCAAAGTTAAGATTGCAATATAACCATCATCAACCTGTGCGTCGGCACGTTGCTCGTCAGCAGACTTCGTCCATAAAGAGAATCGAGATAGGATGCACTGGTCATTGAATATAGCTTAAATTGAGATATATAAGTTCCATATAATAATTCCACAGTGATTGATAATATGAATGTAGAAGAAGACATTATATTGCATTTGGTATTATATAAATGTGTAATAGAGGAACCATTACCATTAGATACTGTATTAGTATATCATGGTAACTAAATTGCATATACCATTTGGTTATTACAAATGAGTTCTGTTCAGCAATGATTTCATTTACAATAAATAAAATACTGAACCGTTAAATATTTGTACTAAAATTCCATGTTATTCATACATGTAGCCATAAAATATTGTGTATTTAAAAACTTTGTATAACGTAATAGGTTTATATAATGGTGCGATGTCTAATATCAATATCAAGGGCTAAATATATTTTCTATAAATTTGATAATACCGTCTTCAATATATATCATTACGTACAAATTCATGCCACTCCTGGCATTTATATTGAATGTCTTTATCTGGCTTTCGATAGTACGTTATATTTAAACAATAGCAAAACAAAATAAATCCCTCACCTTCAATTATATTACGTCACACTGATTTCATGAGGTTTACTTGTATGTTTTACAGTCCGTAGACAATAGACGTACATTGCCGACAGCTATAAAATTTATTTGTAGAGCTTTAGAAACATGACGAAAAGCGAGTCTTTGTCGACCCGTTTCGCAAGAAGTGCAAATGCATTTTATTCTATCGACAATGTAGGTATATTGCTTTTACCTTACAATGTCAAAAATTCCAAAATAACAACCAAATTATCTGAAAATATTAGAAACAACAATCATTCTAATCGGTTTGCAGTGTCCTCTGTAACGTCCGTAATTATACTGTTACCGTTTTGCCGTCGCTCTACATGAATCAGATACCAGCAAAAACTACATCTTGGTCAGTGCTCTATATAACAATTTGTTTTCGATGTCAATGCAATCTGACTGCTCAAATAGAACCAGTGTGGGATAAAATCAAATATAATTGACGTTGATCTGCATATCGTGAGTCTATACTCCTGCAAATCATGATTTATTGGCACGTATTGCTCTTATAATTGCTGGAGTAACACGATTACCAAAGTCTACATACTAACTTTGAATTAAACATTTTTAATGTGGTTAATTGATTGTTGTATAATGTCAAATGAATATTATTTCAGCTATGTTCGTGAGGTTTATAATCAATAAATGATTTAGGTAAAAAAAAGGTGGCAATGGTATGGCGTTGGAATGGATGCTTTGAATACCAGAATCAAATGGGTGATGATGGATACAGCCGGCACACTTAAAAGATATATTTTACCTACATTGATAATGGTATCATTAGTTATTATCCTACACGAATAGTGGCCGTTATTCTCGGGCGGACTTTACCAAGAACCTGACAAACTAGATCATAATTCATAACCAAAGAATTCGTAACGGGGCAATTTCATCAATTTCTAGTTATATTGATACAATATAGCCATTTGTCTGTAATAATTCAACTTATATTCTTGTAATGCATATTGTTTATACAAATTTTACACTGCATATGGACTTATGAAGTCTCAAAGTCAACATACTGATAAACCAATTAATGCAAACATGTTTGAGAGCATTGAAATCAAAGGGCTTAAACAAGAGAGCCAAAATCGGCTATGGTCAACAATGCCTTGGAAAGAAGAACCTTGGCAATATTGATAAATACATAATTTAAGAAATGTAAATTTCAATGATAAATATATCTACTGATTCTAACATGACGTCCTTCTTTCGCATTGTAAGGAAAAAGCGATTTATCGATTGGATATAATCTCATTAGCACATGCGGCGGTGCATGTGACTGACTTTCCCGTAGTAAATGTACATGTTGATGAATTATCGTCCGCTCGATTTTTGCCAGATAAATTGTGTGTGACATTGTCCGCAAATGTAAATATAAATGATCGTCTTCCAATCAAAGTATACTACCGTATTTGTACTCTTAGACATATCAGAATCGAAATAAATCATGGAAGCCAGAACGTTTTTTGAGTTTTAACATGGGTTGGCGGATATTAATAAATTTTAAATAATAGTAAACAATTAAATTACTAATATTCGCCAACCCATGTTAAAACTCAAAACACATTCTGGCTTCTATGATTTATTTCTTATTTAACTGCGCCAGCATTCCGTGGTAAAGAAGTTAGATATAGCATATCATCCACTACATCTGTAGTATGCGATCAATTATAATTTTGTTTTTTAATCTGTTGGTTGTTTTCATCGAGATAAAAATGTTAAAAATAAATACAAAAAAAAACTGGCAATTAGATTTTGCTCAATTGTTTCCTTATTATGTCTATTATGTGTACTATTTAATATTTAAATGAAGTTTGAGGTCATCGGCTCTTTAATAGAACAATATTATATATATGACAATTTCTGTGTCACGAAAAATAAATATATATTATGCATAAAGTTCTAGATTTGATTGTTCTTTATTACAATTCTTCCCATCCATGCAGGTGTCAGTGAATGTTGGCATTTACCTCACACACTATGAAATGTTAGCATGATTGAATCATTCCACTAAGAGGGTAGAGTTCGGCCCATAAAACTAGTTAATAGCGTCATTCTATATGTAACATAATGTATATGTGTGTTAGGTGTTTCACGTCATGTATATGTGTGTTAGGTGTTTCACGTCATGTATATGTGTGTTAGGTGTTTCATTTGTGCTCTGTTTATACGATTTTTCCGTTAGATTTTTGGAAATGTTTCTACAGTGTTGTATTTTTGCTGCCTTGTTTTTCTTTTTCTTCTAATTATGCCAACTTCGGATGAACATGACAAGATACAGAGACTATCGCAATAGTTTAAATAGCTAATTGCAAGGCTAGCTAAACGCTTCTTTTCAATGATAAAATAAACTAAAAATAGCTCATCGAAAAAGGGTTTTTTAAACACATGTATTTTTCATAATACTATTTATATAATCATGTTGTGTTAGCAATGACTATGCCAATATAGTGGTCAGGGTTGAAGACATAGTGCACGACATTATTATTATTATCATTATTATTATTGTTATGCTGACTGTTATATGTAGACAACATATATTGAGAACTATTGCAATAAAGGAGGTCCTGATATTACTTTAAACAATATTTATTTTATGAAATTTCAACATACAATTATTCCAATATATATACTTAAACAATGTTCAATGGGATTCAGAAACAAGTTATCAAGCTTATGTAAATCTGTCTCCCTGATATTGGTGACTAATATATTGGATCAGATAGTCTTAACAGTGTGAGAATATTCTTTGTTTTAAATATATAAAGATTTTTGAAGTTTAAAATTTAATTAACATCAATAACAAGTATTAAACAACAGTAACATGAATAATAATGTTGGTGGCGACTATGATTGATTGACAGATTGGATCCACCCCCTTGCACATGGACTAGCTATATATAGCTTGACAGACAGCTGAAAACCCAGCCTTCCCCGCGTGAAACTGGCATAGTAGATGTACTATTTTCGCATAGTATATCAACGCTTTATAATTCTTTGTGATATATGCCAAAATATCGTATGAACTTATATTACAGAAGAAATTTACAGAAAGCATAATAATTAACAATACAGAATGACTAAGCAGACAATTTTATTGAACAAACAAGCTAATAAATATCCTTTTTATTTTTAAGTATACATATTACTGTTTTATTTGTTTATCGTGAAATATTGTAGCACGTTTTCTATATCAGGTGGCAGTATTTTACGGTTCTTTATATACATATATAATTAAAAGAAAACCATGCCAAAAAACCAACAGTCATTGTCTTGTACAAATTTCGTGAGATATATACTTGGTATCAACGATAGAAATATAGAATACGATTTATTTGACCTTGCAATCGATATCTTCTGTATATATCCTTAATCAACATTTTTTTTCGTGAATGACTAAGTACAACAGTTATTATTGTCCATCCAATGTATTCTTTTTATTTGTTCCATTTATACTATTGTTAATTCTCATTTCTATCAAGCAATTTATAAATATCGTTGGAGAAGAAAAATACAGGGAAAAAACAAAAACAACAAACGAAACAGCCGCAACAACAACAAACAACAACAAATAAAAAATTTGGTCTGCAACAATTGAGTTCGGGAGGCATTGGTCGAAAAATAGAGCGAGCATAAAGATGTGTGGCACATGTTGATTTTAAAGCAACAATATTGCTAATTCGTTCAGGAAGATTTTCTGAAATATCATAAATCTTGGCGCACGACGTTTAAACTGCTCGATGACGAATGACTTGGGAGTGTTTTATGAAAATAAAGTTTAAACAGTGATGGTCAACAGATCAACGCATATCAAGAAAACGGACATCTACCTCTCCCATCAAATCATTCAACATAAAATGATCAAGACATCCGCCGATGGAACCTGCTCTAAAAAGTGGCGGGTTAATGATATACGACTTTATTTCTGCAGGATAAATGATCATTGATGATTGACTGATCGGGAAATGACCGTTGATGATTGACTGATCAGGAGAAATGATTTTCGGTGATTGACGGATTGGGAAAACGTGCGTTGACTTTTTCATTTACAACGTCCGGGTTCGGCCCTCATGAAACTACTTACAGCATACCATTAACTCCGACCGGTCTCCACGATCATTAAGTTACTAATATCATACCAACTACTAAGTCCGGATTAAATATTGAACAATGTATGTGGTCTGGAAATGGTTCCAGCTGGCCAACATATTACTCGTATTATATTATCTACTGCATCCGTTTCCATGGTCAACATACAATGTATTAATATCACGCAATCATCGTCCGGCTTTCGTGGTCAGGCTAAATGTATGCAATTTGTATTTTGTAAATATGAGCAAATATTTTGTAAAAAATTTTATCCAAGTTTTCCTTACTTATATTAAACATTAACTTTGAATACTATAAATTGAAGATTATGTAAAAAGAGGTGCATTTGAAATCTGATCTGAAAGAAATATTTCTTCTTAATCACCTTTGTGAAATGTCTTATATACATTGTAACTGTATACACGGTTGTACTGAGCGATAACAGCTACAGGTATGAATACTCTAGAGAAAGAAATTATCTGGTGGTATTACAAATAAAACATCCAATCTTAGTTTTGCCATATCTAAAACCAACAGGTTGGGGGAGAGGGGTGTTTGTTTGTTTTTTGTTCTTTTTTATGCTTGTTTGTTTGTTTGTTTACTTTGTTTGTTGTTTTGTTTTTGTTTTTGTTTTTTTATTTACTCTTTGCTTGTTTGTTTGGTTTGTTGTTTTTTGGTTCTAAGACATGTGTTTGCCTTTCATACTTGATGCTATACGGCATATGATATCTGTGAATTAACAAGCCATATGTGTATCTTCATGTATGCTAATATGATATCGGCCAAAGGGTCACACAATGTTTGACAATTAATGTTGGTAATCCATCTCATTATCTCGGACAACGCATTACAATTTATAAACATGAGGTGGATTACTATTTTATTATGTAGGTTACTTATTATACAGCTGGGCAAAGTTTATGATTATCTAAATGTCACATGTACTATCGACGGTTACTCTGATGTTTTCAGGATTAACAACACATTCAGACTTCTTTACTATCTCAAAGGGAATTATGACATTGTAATAAAAGATGGGACCTATGGGAAACTTATTCAGTAATTCATTTGTACCATCATTTCTCACCTTTATGCTAACTGTTTATAATTCAATACGGAACAAAATACAATCTTATGAATATGTATATTAGAGAATATAGCATTAAATGTACTTAACTACTATTTTATTGATCAATTAATGGCTACCTTAAAGAAATTAAGAATAATTCCTTTACCAAACATTTGAGGTCATTATGCAAAATTAAGCTTAGGCCTTTCTGTGGAAATTATAAATATATCTATATATATATATATATATCATACTTTAAAGTATACATTTAATGGTAGAACACTCTCCACGTGACCGTCACTATTCCGCGATACAGACTGGGATGCTGATATAGACCGGTCCAAAAACCGGGTATAGATTGGTGCTACAGGTCTATACACGACTTTTAGACCGTCTAGATCATAATGATTTCATAATGATTCATTTGACATTCTCATATTAGATGACACATCAGCTTGTTACTTTGCTGGAGACATTCTCATAGTAGATGACACATCAGCTTGTTACTTTGCTGGAGACATTCTCATAGTAGATGACACATCAGCTTGTTACTTTGCTGAATACGTCAGGATTAAACTGACAGATAGGAATATGAAGGATGAAGTCCTTTTACTTTGAAGGTAATCGCGATAGGTGATTTTCTCCGGGTACTCCAGTTTCCTCCACCAATAAAACTGACCGCAACGATATAACTGACCGCAACGATATAACTGACCGTAACGATATAACTGACCGTAACGATATAACTGACCG
>MJUT01011648.1:141205-157304 GCA_002080005.1 Gigantidas platifrons
ACGATATAACTGACCACCACGATATAACTGACCGTAACGATATAACTGAAATATTGTTGAAAGTGTCTTCAAACACCCATCCTCTTGTAGTAATTTTACCGCAACTTCTCGTGGTGCAGAATAGCTTAACTTTTATGCTTGAATTTATACAAACAATCAATATTCATTAAAATTGATATGTGAGAGAAAACATTACTTGGACAAATTCTTTTAGTTTTGGGAAATTGTAAGATTTCTATACTAATAATATACTTGATACATGATAAATGAACGTAATTTCTTGAGGTAAACAAATATTTATATTAAAAAAAAAAACATTTTGTTTCAAAATTCTTCATTATTGTTTTATTGTTTAATATTAATAGTGATTGTTGTCATGGTGATTATGTGTAAATACCATTCTAATTCATATTTGAATATCTTGGAGGATTCTTTTTTTTTTATTTGTCGCCTTTGGTATATTTTTCGTTTAATAAACAGTTTGCTACTTGCAAGAATTTCCATTTGAAAGTTGTATTTCTATTTATTAAAAACAGGATTCAAATGTGAATGCGAGATTTGTCAAGGAATGTAGTTAATATGTAGCTTTTATTTTTCAGATAAGAATCCGTACTACTGCTATATCTAGCACATATGTATGTCCTGTGGCATAAATAATTGATTTATATGATATTCGTTGTTGTTGACTTTGAGTTAGATGACTTTGGTTCATATTACTTTAATTTTAGCCGACATCTTTGTACCATTTTCTTCATCCTTGTGTATAGTACCTTTTAAATTTTCGAATTCAGACAGCCAATTTTTTTTATGTTTCATTTCATCAGTATATATATTTTTCCATATCAAACATCTTGGTCATTGGTGTAGTTATTTATATACATTATTTCGCACTCAATGCAATATTAAAACTATTCCTTTAGCATTATTTGTTGATTTATCTTTTGGCCATTGCTTTCTCTGTCCTTCTTTGATTCTTCTGATTACCCCTTTGGTATCTACAAACTTGTCTTATCCTTGCTATATGTTGTCTTGCTAGGTTACACATGTGAACTTTGTTATTTTGACCAGATCCATGGATGATGAAAGCTTTTATAATTTCTAAGTAAAACTGAGGAATTATATCCGCTTATTTCCATGACTTAATTGTGTCAATATCAATTTTAAATACAAAATAATTTTTTGCCAACATTATCAAAATTGAAAACAGGAATGACTCTCCAAAATTCAAAATCATTGTTTGTGTTTGTATCCACTGCATATGGGGAGAATGTAGATCCCTGTTCATCATGTTTTGCCCACCAATATTGTATTCAGTTGCGAGAATTATTATTTTAACTTTGACATGTCCCTCAAATGGGATGGTGATACGATGTTATGGAAGGTTAAAAATAGAATGATTTTAAGGGTGGTGTTATCTACCATTACTCATTAAAAACATTTAACCCGTTAACTAAAATAAATCCTTTATTGAGATCTTATTTTCTAATATGTCGCACATAAAAAGAGACATGCTCAGGTGGCCATTTACGATGATGTTAGAGCTGAACATACCAGAAAATGGAAGCTATTAAAGATATAATTGTAAATAGATTGTAATATTCCAATTGCAGTAACAAATCTAGATTGCAACATTTCAATTGCAGTAGCAAATAATGTATCAGAGAGTGGATATATTTGTTTGACACCTCTATTTACACTGTATTGTTCGTTCTGAAATGCGACATTTATTTATGATACAACCCTTTATAGATTATCTTTAGCTTACGCATTTCTCCTGTACATCCATAGTACATTTAGTTTATTTTGTGGGAATATACTTGGATATTTGTAACACGAACGGCCTCCATCATAATCAAAGCTGTAATTAAACAAAACCTGAATTTCGCTTCTATTGTTGTTTCCCACCACATAATTACCATAAGACCACCAGTTATACATAACAGTAACTATGATACATCCCCTACAGTAACTATGAGACATCCCTTACAGTAACTATGAGACATCCCCTACAGTAACTATGAGACATCCCCTACAGTAACTATGAGACATCCCCTACAGTAACTATGAGACATCCCCTAAGCTGCATTTAAGTTATTTTTGAATTCTCACTCAAACAAAACATTCTGTCTGTTATTTTCTTATACAAATAAATAGCTATTACCCAGATGTTACATACAATAATCTTCTAAAGCAAAAAACTTATATATCTTCCTTCCCAATAAAATATATACAATAAAAAGGAATTGCCAAATGATTCTCATAAATTGATAAACGAACTGTATATGTAAAAGGTATAAATAAAATGATTTACAAAACATAAAAGATGTTATCTAATAATAGGTTTCAATTTGATTGTGATTCCCGTTCTATCGCTTCCAAACAAAATGTACCTTCAGATGTTCAATGATAACTATTTAAGTCACCAAAGTAAATTAAAAAATATACATCAGATGTACATACTAGCCTACATGATTTAACGAAACTTCTTTGAATGTCACTTTAGTGCACTGATGCTGCCATTTGCATTGTATGTTCTAGAAAATACCGAAAAATTAATTACGTTTATTAGTCGGTATTCATTTACATGTTAGTTGCCTTGTTAATCAAATTATTGGATTGATTGATTCTTGGTATTTAACGTCACTTTCAGTAATATTTCAGCTATATCAATCATGGCGACCAGTTTTAGTGGTGGAAGATACCGGAGTACCCGGAGCGAACCACCGACCATGGGCAATCAACTGGTAAACTTTATCACTTGTGGCTGCCAGTCGACTGCATCCTTTTTATAACTTACAAAGCCGGGTGCGAACCCACTCCGTATTGATGATAGGTTTGTATGAGTTGTTAGGTAATCCAACTACCTAACTCACCGAGCCACCCGGGCCGTCAAATTATTGAAAGTTGTATACATACACTTGTATTTCTTTAATGTCCATCTACTAAGTGTCACGTTAAAAATCTTCTTTTTTATTTAAGGAACATATGAATGATTGTTTCTAGTTTAATGTGACGTATGAAACACGTTACAAACGCCCGATGATAATATCAGCCCATATCTATTCCAACCAAGTAAAATATGTGTAGGAGGTTTTATTGTTATGAGGAGAAAATATAAAAAGTGATGGTCCACAATTCTACTAATATCAACAAACAAAACAATCTATAACCATTGCACGTAAGCCATATGACGTTCTAAATCAAGTTCATTGCATTGGACAGGCATAAACTGTGGCAATGTTAAATCGGTTAATGGGATCCCAACCCTTCACTTTTATACATGTCTTTCAAAAACATCTTTTATTGATGTATAAATCTGTTATGTTGATATCTTTTGAGCTTTTCAAACATTTATAAGATAATTTCTAAAATATTATCATTCTAATTGCAACTTTAGTCTTATACTAATCCACGCGTTACAGTCATTGTACTATAAAGGACAACATATTCAACATGAATTACTAATGTTATACCGGTATATAATAAAGTAAATAATAATAAGCTAAAATTTCTACAACCAGCTGTTTCTTTTTTCAAGGGCAAATTGAGAAAAATTAAATAATTTTACAAGGATATTTCCTTTTTTCTCTCGATACAACAATATTTTTACAGCTTAATACCTATGTTAGCAACCAATGCTAAAATATCCATTGACGTCAATCTTTATATATTGATGTTCAGTCATAAAACTATAATATGTATTTTAATGCCCTTTGCGACACTTTATTGTCAGCAATATTGAGGCGATCAGGTTTACTGACGTGGTCAAAGATATATCAGTTCCAGAAGGTAGTGTGTATACATTGTGGTGACTCCAGTAACAATACATACATTGGTGGATAGTGATGACATGTGGTGACCCCAGTAACAATACATACATTGGTGGATAGTGATGACATGTGGTGACCCCAGTAACAATACATACATTGGTGGATAGTGATGACATGTGGTGACCCCAGTAACAATACATACATCGGTGGATAGTGATGACATGTGGTGACTCCAGTAACAATACATACATTGGTGGATATTGATGACATGTGGTGACCCCAGTAACAATACATACATTGTTGGATAGTGATGACATGTGGTGACTCCAGTAACAATACATACATTGGTGGATAGTGATGACATGTGACCCCAGTAACAATACATACATTGGTGGATAGTGATGACATGTGGTGACCCCAGTAACAATACATACATTGGTAGATAGTGATGACATGTGGTGACTCCAGTAACAATGCATACATCGGTGGATATTGATGACATGTGGTGACTCCAGTAACAATACATACATTGGTGGATACTGATGACATGTGGTGACTCCAGTAACAATACATACATTGGTGGATAGTGATGACATGTTGGGTCCCCAGTATACATGCTAATATATTTTATCATTTAATCATACACATATAATTGAAGGATTCCGAAACGTCTGAGTAAACCCCCGGGTTATAGGGGGAGGGCTCTTGTTGCTATCATACATATATAAGTGAAGGACTCCAGAGCTCCTGAGTAAACCCCCGGGTTATAGGGAGAGGGCTCTTGTTGCTATCATACATATATAAGTGAAGGACTCCAGAGCTCCTGAGTAAACCCCCGGGTTATAGGGGGAGGGCTCTTGTTGCTATCATACATATACATGTATAAGTGAAGGATTCCGGAGCTCTTGAGTAAACCTCCGGGTTATCGGGGGAGGGCTCTTGTTGCTATCATACATATACATGTATAAGTGAAGGATTCCGGAGCTCCTGAGTAAACCTCCGGGTTATCGGGGGAGGGCTCTTGTTGCTATCATACATATACATGTATAAGTGAAGGATTCCGAAGCTCCTGAGTAAATTTCCGGGTTATCGGGGGAGGGCTCTTGTTGCTATCATACATATATAAGTGAAGGATTCCGGAGCTCCTGAGTAAACCCCCGGGTTATAGGGGGTTCTTGTTGCTCAATGGTGAGTTTTATGTGTAGTATTTTGTAGATTATCGTTATCTTCATATGGTTACTATATTGTCTGTTCTTCAATTTACGGCTTCTTATTACCACTTATATATCTTTAAGCTTTTTTGCTTGTGTCTTCAGTTATCATGTATTTATTTGTAACGCCTTGTAGACTACAATAAAGTAGACATGTGTAAGACATCAGAGACATGGCATCCTTTGTAGTTATGTATACTGTTTTAAGGCAGTTAAGACATGTATGTTGTCATCAGCTATCGTGCAGCCTTTGTCACCAATAATAATACAATATCCATACTCGCGAGACTGTCAATGGTATCCAGTAATCATGAAAACAGTTATAAAACCATGTAAGTACCTGAAGGTGGTTCTGTAAGAAAGGCGTCATGCGCACTACACGCAATATATATGTTACTATCACTGGGTCGATACCTCTATTGGTGGACTATAAGTGCCGGGGATTCATCCTCCAAATTGTCAGTTCTTATGTAATTATTGTGACAACTAAGGTCAACCACTCTCAGGTACAGGTAACCATTTCCGGTTGGCCAATCATGCTCAAGTTGTCTGTCTCCCAACGATTATGTAGAATTATTTGGCTCTCCAATCTTTTGACTTTGAACGTACCAGATGAAGGATATTCCAGGAATGCGTCGTGTGCACTAACTGAAATGTCTACGTTATTACAATATCTAGGTCATTGGATACATTATGATGTCCTACATATACATCAGACACTGGGGGTAGTTTGGTGGTCTTTGGTATGTATTACGGTATTCAAGACAGCAATTGTTTCTTCACGAATAATAAGAATATTAGTAATACATAAGGCCGTTAGGTGTGTGATCGAATCTTCAAATATACAAATATTTTCTGTAAATTACAGCAATAAAATACCGTATATCAGTATTTACAGGAGAAGATGGTGCCTAAAGGCTTTACATGTCTACTTAAGCTACACCTGCGTCTAGTTGAAGATGATGTCAAACGAATACGTTTAACTGAGACTTTGTGATTATAAATGCCAGTGGCCCAGTAGATGGTTCATTCCACAGGATAAATATAGATCATTTAGTAACGTGAGGGGTTGGTTCTTTAAATATACAAATACGTTTTCTGTTTTATTACTAAAATATGACGTGTATGCATATTGACTTTACTATCATATGTTGTATTTTAATCAGGATTGCTTTGTGGAGGTTCAGAACATATGTGTTAAAATATCAATTGCTTAAGGATTCGCAATACGAAACAAATTTCGTCATAGACAATACCAGTTAGAGAACAGAGAGGTATACATACGGAACAATTGGATGTTTGCTCAATTTCCAGGGAAAAGCTTTCTACATCAAATCAAAAATGAAAAGAATTTAAAACTCAAAGGTGTACACCTTCTACTAATATACCACTAGCAAATATACCTAAGAAATAATTCTCCCATGTCATGTCATTTTAACACGAGGAGGCATTATGTTTATCAATATTTTAGACAAATACAATTCCTAACCATGTTAAAATGAGCATAAAACATGACATGAGAGAATTAATTCGATTCTAATAGGGCATTTACGGTAATTTTGTAAATCAATCCGGCCTTATGGGTACGTACGAATTCCATCGACTGTTGAACATTTCGCATTTTAAAGTTAAACAGTAATGACTAAATTAAACGAAAAGAATCTTACCCATGTTAAAACGTTATACAAACTATGGTTTCCATGAAATATTTCGATTCTGGTAGGGAAAATCTGACTTATACTTTGGGGTGGAAGCCAGTAATAGAAATCCATGTAGTAACAAAATCCACTAACCTTCATGTTTACAGTTGTTTTCCTACATGGATAAGTAGACGGTGATGTAATTAAATTACTGATATTTTCCAATTTGATGGCATTTTGCATTTAGCTACTTAAACATGCAAACTGCTCACAAAATCGTAAAATAAATCAATGACCAGCTTGTGTCAATGTCACCAGCGTTCTTTGTAAACTACATCACAGGAAGACGACAAATTACAAATGTCAAAGTCGATAGATGTTTGTCTTAAGTATTTTTTCCGGAAAAAATATATGTCAAGAAACAATTCTAGAATTTTCCAATGTTTGTATGCACTACGGTCCAGTATGTTATTTGTAAGCAGCAAACAATGACGCAACAACATGTACTTTTTCAAGGGGGTGTTGCGAAGTTAACGAAACATCCGTAAACGCCGTTTGTGGAAGACTGCCCCATTTAAGAAACTTACTTTTTAAACGTAGTAAAGACAAAAATTCCTTTATAATTCCAAGAAAACATTATTAATTTCTATTTTTATTGCTTAATTGCTGGAAAAGACCGATAGGACATCGCACATATGCTAAAAATAATTGTACTATTTAGAGAACAGTTTTGTTTACAAAGCGAAAGTAGCACGCCATTTTAGAATGCATTCTTAATTTTGAACAATGCTATAAGAATAATAATTTTTATTGATAAAAACCGCCACTCTACTTTAACTCTTCTGGTGTAGTCGGAAAATACGCCTTCGGTTTACAGTCGACTTTTTTGTTAATGATGAAAGCATCAATGCCAAAATATTGAATGCTGTATTTAACTGTATTTAATCTAGAATCTTATAATATTCTAGTCCTGTGTTTAGTTAAGTCTACCGAACATTACTTTCACGCCCTCCATCACACCGAATGCTATTAATGAAGAGGACATGTCCAGAACACCTGGCTTGGATTTATCGAAATTATTATATATCAGTGTGTATACCAACCTTCTGAGTAGAAACTTAGATATAACGATTTTTAGTACGGTTCGTGTTACTCGACCTTTAGTTTTATATGTATGTCTTGTATATTGTTGTTTCTCCTTTTTCCTTTGGTCATTGTGTTGTCTGTCCTTCTTCGATTTACGGATTCTGATTACACTTTTAGCATCTTCAAACTCTTCTTATATTTATCAAAGGTATCCGTAATATTCGTATTGTTAATTTTTAGTTTAATTATTTCAGCTAATTAGTAGTATTATTATATTTCATGTAACATTTTACTTATTCAAATTCTTATATTAGTTGTTTAACTGATGTTATAGCGAGAGGACCAAATAGACACGGTTGATAATTATACAATAGTAAAAGTTATTTTTGCTTATAGATACACGTTAGAGAGGGGCTAATGGGCAATCAAGAATGTATAATCCAGGGACACAGGAAACATAGGGCACACAAGGACGACGACAAATGAAACAACACACATAGGAATTACCTGATAGTCTGGGAAATTAATAAATATATACAGAATCAATAGTTTTAATTTGTATTCATTCGTTGAAAAGGCGAAATGTTTAAACGTTAAACACGTCACTAAATAATAGAATTAATTTCAAATTAATTATATAGAGAACAGATTCCACATTGTAAAATTGTAAATAAGAATTTAATCGACCATATATAGAGATAAAAGTTAATTCTTTTCAGAAATTCACAATTAATTGAATTTACAAATTATCGTCAACTTTCCATTAAATTTTACATGTCATTTTTTTTTATATATATCAATGGAAAATTGACAATATTCCGATCGTTTCAATAGCTTAATTTTTTTTTATTGTATTGTAAAACAGCAAATGAATCAAAAACAAGTGTTGGAAATATTTCAGCTTGCAGACCAGCCCAATCAAACTAATCTTCATGGTATTTAAGGGTCGTGGTTAGAGGGTATGGTGCTTAGTGCCACTTTCAACAATATGTCAATTATATCGTGGTGGGCAGTTTTATTGGTAGAGGAAATCGGAGAAAACCACCGACCTGCCGCAAGACACGGACAAACTTTATCAGCTTGTATCGAGTACACATTGTCAGTGGTGATAGGCACTGGTTGCATAGGTAGTTGTAAATCCAACTACCACACGACCATGACGACCCTCAGTGTATTTAATAGTCATATATGTACATGCATCTTTATCAAAGACTAGTTCACCGTTTAACAGTGAGGTTTAGGAAAATGACGTCACTTCGCCTAATCATCTCTTGTAAAGACAGCATTGAGGCCTGTCGTAAGATTTGGGCAAAATTGAGAATATGTCAACTACATAGTTATTCAACTTTCACAATAATCTTTGTACAAATGTCGCCACATGGTTATGAAAAAGAACGCTGCAAGTTAACAAATTTATGTATTCCGGCAAGTTGTTAAACATTTCCCTTCTAAAGACAAAAGAAATATTCTTATTTGATATTATAAGCCAAAGATTAATGAATCGCTTTGATGATGCAATAATTAACGTGCTCGCTTCGAGTGCGTTCGAGTCCCGGTCGTCTCAAACCTAAGACGACATACATAAAGTTGGTATTTGCTGCTTTTCTGTCAAGCACACCGCATTAAGGAGTAAGCACCAACACGGGTTGGATCTGAATGAGGATAATGTGTTCAAGTGCACCGACATGTCTACACGTGTAGGGCTGTTTCGGTGGGCTATAGCACTGTACAAATCAAAGTGTGTTGGTCTAGTTGGTGCTGAAACATTTTCAATCTTATCTTGATGAATTTAGATTGGATAAGTAATGGCCGATGAGTTTTACCTTAATTGAAAATACCTTTCTGTTGTTTCAAAGACACAAATGTTGAAGATGTTCTTTTATCTTATATTCCTTTTATCAATTTATGGAACTGTATCAATATTGAGATATATGAAATAAAAATAAGTCTTGAAAATTAAACATATCAGTTTTCAGAACAAATTGATTTAAAATTGCATTCTTTGGGATAGAATCATTTCATTATTGTTTAAGACAATATATAAATATATATATCATGTGTTCAAGGTGACGAGGAGTGTTTTGTTAAATAACACTATAAAACCAGACCACCAATATTCAATGATATTTTTGTGTTTACATATTTCAGTGATGTTTGCATTAGAAATAAGAAAACAACATTTACACAGACGAGATTATTAGATTTTTCATGTACAAAGGTATTTTGTCTTCTGAATATATAACAAAAATCAACAATATAATAACAAAATAATCTGTTTATTTAATAAGTTTTACTTTTTATTGTTTTTACTTTTCCAAAGTATTTCCACAAATAATTTAACCGATAAACCTGTTATGATGCCTGCAGAATATTTTGTTTATAGTGTTTCTGTTCATATTACATGCCGTAAATAGTTCCATGATTGTTAATGCATAGAAAGGTAAACATAACGATAGCGATATGTTTGTCACTAGATATTGCTTTCTTTTCAGCGTAAACTCCATAATTTACCACCTTTGTAGAATTTGCTTAAGCAAGAACACAACTTTTCAATATCATACTGAATACAAGCACACGTCATTTTGGTTTTGTACCCTTAAAGGAGAACGAAACTAACTGATGATTTGGGGTTTTACAGAATTTAGAACTAATAAAAAAAAAAATGAAAATATGACTTTTATAATGACAATTTTACAAGGGCTGATGTTAAAACATGTTTATATCTTATTGATTTAAAATGCAGGCTGCCATTTCTCACTTATCAGTGACATTATTCCATCTATTCTGATTAACCTGTTCAGTTTAACTGCATCAACACAATAATATCATCTTTGGAATTCCGTCATAATGGATGGAAATTCTAAATTTCTATCCATTATGACGGAATTCCAAAAATGATATTATCGTTTTGATGCAGTTAAGCTGATAATTTCTATCCATTATGACGGAATTCCAAAAATGATATTATTGTTTTGATGCAGCTAAGCTGAACATGTAAATCGGAATAGACGGAGTTACCTCACTGATAAGTGAGAAATGGCAGCCTGCATGTTTAGCGAGAAATTTAAAATCAATAAGATATAAACGTGCTTTAGCATCAGCCCTTGTAAAATTTTCATTAAAAAAGTCATATTTTCATTTTTGTATTAGTTCTAAATACTGCAAATCATCAGTTGGTTTCGTTCTCCTTTAACCTGTCTTTTTATATGCTATTCTGTTACGTATAGTTTTTTTTGTGTCGGTTTGCTTTTGCTTCTTTTTCTCTTTTGTTTCGTTTTGTTTGTTCTTTCTACGTGTTTGCATAGAGTAAATGGAAGACGAATTATAGAAGAAATGTGTAAAGATACTTAAATCGAAGCACCAACATAGCAATGGTCAAAAGACGTACGCTACATAAAAGGAAAAAATGAAACGCAACAATTCACAAAACACTGCACAGAAAACAACGATTAAGTGAAACGACCCTACGAAAAACCGGGGCTTCACTCAAGTAATAAAATGAACATCAAAAGATACCATACTTATTTTTGTTGATGTTTCATCCTGTTTAAATTTATCTTGTATAATGGCATCTTATTAGACAAAGTCTAAAATTATAGCCACATAAAACAGACAGTAGTAAACAACGTCACGTGTTTTGAATTTTAATCTGCTCATTTACTGCTAGAAAGTAACTGACTGGAAATCGATCTGCACCGGAAAAATGAATACAACGGAAATAGGAGCCAGAAGTGTTACTTCCTACTTATATAATTTACTTAACTTTACACACGTGTCTACATCCAGGATAACCATCTACTCTTAAATTCAACTGGGACACTTATTATTTTAAATCATAAGCACGTGTCCTACGATGGCGTAAGGTGACATCTAGGTGACATTATATGTTCACTTTGTCACGCAGACAATACACAAATAACAATTAATAAAATTCGTGGTAAAAATAAAATTTTGAATTTCTAAAACGGTTACTGCATTTCAACCTATAATATTATTATGGGGTGAAGTGGCAGTTAGCTTGGTTGAATTACACGTAGAGCATGTGATGTTGTGGTATTAATTGAGAATTGGTATTTGTTATATTCATTAGGAGAAGATATATCCAATGAAAATCTGACAAGACTTTGAAAATGGGAATATGGTATGGGATACAATACACCAAATAGGGGAGGCTTAGCCGCATTTATTATATAGATAGGTGTGAATTATGGAGATTTATCCGTGAAATAAATTCCGATATTTCACATGTGAATGTGAAATATCAGTTTTTTCCCGCCAGACCTACTTTTAGACAACTATAAGTGTAGTGGTTACGTCTTTTGTTGTGTTACGGTGAATACACACATGATTGTAAACTGAAACAATTAAACAAATGAACAAGTTTTAGTACTTTTATAAATTATTTTAATTGAATCATTTTATTGATACATTAAAATCAAACACTTGCTTATTCTAAATCGAATCATTTCACTGGCATAACACAACAGATGTAAATATAAACAAACAACGGAAATGTTAAAAGTGCATTGTAGATTGTCAGTTTCCTACTTCCTTTCACCACCCCTTTTCAATGAAAAATCGTCTGCGTTGAACAATCTTAAAATAAAAAAATAAAAAGTCTGATCATTTTTACGCATATACGGCAGCTGTAGTCTCAATTTTTTTAGAAGAAAATGATTTTGAATTTGGAAAATGTGGAAATGCCAGAATTTAATATTCTAGATGTCCAAACAAATGTTCCAAATTCCAATGGCAATACAAATGAAAATGTATATCAAACTAAAGCCCAGTCGGGTAGATTTCAGAACGTTTCATTTGAGGACATTGATTCATTCGTTAGTTCGAATTCTGTTACACATGAAATACACACGACTCGGACAATAATAACACATCGTGCCTGGTTCAGATAAATCGGACTGACATTAGTCGCAATTGCAATGAATTTTTTCACAACAACTTTACACATCCGCCCATATTCAAATAAAATTCAGAAACTCGTCCTTCATTTAAATTTCCAATTTTTTTCATCGAAGCGACAGCACTTGACTTGTTTGAATGTGCGGCCATATTGATTACACACTATCATTGCTCGTAGATTTATACGCGTGGAATGAAATATACAAATTAAATAAAATAATATAAAAGAAATTTTGGAAGTCTATATAATAAACAGTATAACTAATCATAGATTTTGAATATCAAAATAAGACCACTCGTGACCGAATACGCATTAAGGATTAAACTCGTGGACGGAACAAGTTCCGCCCACTCGTTTAAATCCTTATGCGTACTTCGGTCTCTCGTGGTCTTATTTTGATTTTCAAAATCTACGATTAGTTATACTATATTTATTACTACTTGAAATGTAAATATACAATCGGACAACTAAATTCCGAACGCATAGGCCGATGTGTGAAACTGTCAAGCTCAATGACATATATCTAGTGTCTTACAATGTCAGGATATCATCTATATTTCAAACTGTGAAAGTTAATTAAAAAATCAAAATTTATTATTGTCTTTTGGGGAAATTTTCAATGACAGTACAAACAAACCAGGAAGTAAGATGTATATGTCGTACCCATAGGAATGGTGATAATGTATACTGAAGTGTATTTATTGTTCTCTTGACAGGCGGACACTTTGTTGTCATCATTGTACGTGCTATATTTCAGGAAGGATCGACACTCCTGGTCGTAAAAACAGAATGTGATTAACTAAAATAAGACAAAATCATACTTTTCATTAATAAACTGCTAGAAATGATGTGAGGTGAGAGATGAGTGTTCATTTTGTTGATATTGGTGGAATTGTTGACCATCACTCACCGTTTACATTTTCTTTTCATAAGACAATTGATTTTGAGGTGTTCGTACTACCTACAGGAAAATATCTAAATAAACTCTGTCGTTCACAATAAACATGTCTAATCCTTCGATAATATTAGATTTGGTTTGTCAACTGTTTAAAATATAAGGCACTAATCCGATGTATCAATATGGATTCGCTCCAACCTCAAACATGTTTGTGCTAGAAATAAATAGCTTGGTAGAAAATGTTGACTGTTGCCACTTTATGCTACCTTAGGAGATTTAAAGTCCACATGGAGAAGTATATACCCAGTGATAGTATCATAGAGATTAGATTGTCATGTATTTAGTGTTCATTGACTTCAGCAACGAAGTTGATTTTTCTAATTATTAAGCAACATGTCAGTTCGACTCTGCAATGACTACTGATAAACTGGAGAGAGATGAATAGTCTTAGCGACAAATGTTTGTATTATCATTTTGAAAATAACTGTCTCTTCTCCATCGAATTACGGTTTGTGATAACATCTTTAGTCTCATGAAACTTTTCACAGTGGATGTCGAATTCGAAACGTGATGGTCGACAATACCAACAGCAATATCAGCTCGAAATACTCCTGTCTATTGTCTAGGTATAAAACATCCAAACACCAAGTGCACAGATATATAATTGGCTTGAAAAGTGGACACTGGCAGGTACTAAACTATAGAAGTAACAAATATTAACGGAAACCCAATGCACACCGTTTTATTACGAGATTTACAGACTAGAGCATATAAAAAAAAACAATAAAAACAAGTTGTTTAACCTGTAAAGACAACACAATAGGTTATCATAGAAATCAAAACAATATAACGTTGTAAAGTATACATCCACAACAACATTACAATGCTTTTGTTAACAGAGACCCAGGACAATTTAAATCCGTATCGCCTTCTGTGTACATTGTGGTCCTTGAATTAATGAAAACTGATCCAGGTAGTAATGCAATCAACATATATAGCACTGTGTATTTACTGAGCAAATATAAACAAGATTGTTTTGTTAGATGGTAATCAAGTCTTTCGTATTTAATCTCCACAATTTTAGAAAAATGTTCAAATGTTCAATTCAATTCAATTCATTTCGCAAACATTCAATGCATAACACTGGGACAGAGATAACAAATACAATACAATATATACAAGGTACAAACAATGTACAGGACAACACATAGATGTTCTTCTTCAATGTACAGGACAACACATAGATGTTCTTCTTCAATGTACAGGACAACACATAGATGTTCTTCTTCAATGTACAGGACAACACATAGATGTTCTTCTTCAATGTACAGGACAACACATAGATGTTCTTCTTCAATGTACAGGACAACACATAGATGTTCTTCTTCAATGTACAGGACAACACATATATGTTCTTCTTCAATGTACAGGACAACACATAGATGTTCTTCTTCAATGTACAGGACAACACATAGATGTTCTTCTTCCAATACGGATGATAAAAGAACACACAACGTTGCCATGTGATTAGAGAAAACGTGAATAAAGAAACAGACATTTGTCAAAGAAATATGAAATTGTTTTCTCACTCACAAAGACATTTAAATTTTTTGGTTTTCCAATCTTTTGACTCTATTATAAATATATATATATTATGTATATTGTATCATCGTTTATTGTTATTTTCAAACATGTATACTGCTCAAAAGTAGTAATTTAATTGAAAGACCGATTCATTATATTATACATTAAATTCTCTTTATCTAAGCAAAGCAAATCTGTCTCATAGACTTTGATATTCCTGATAAATTATAGCTGGTATACATGAATGAGATAAAAAAAAAGAAAAAAAGTGTAATAAATCTAGAAGTGTCGTAATTAACTATGAAATCTTCGTAATCAGCAAGGATATCATACATACGTGGTTTTAATAAGATCCGTTATTCCTGTTTATTTATTTTTTTCTAGTAAGTATATATCGGGGCTTTCGAAGAACATTTGTTGTTGCGTTTTTCTTTTCTTGTTACATGAATTAATGCGACACATCATTCATAAAGTTCACACAATCTACACATTTTAACATAAAGAAATGAATGACTTACTCATCGATATGTGTCCATTAGGAAACATGTTTAAAAAACGAGGATGACATTTTGAATATCCTGATAGTATCATTGTTTGTCGTTGTATTCTGTAGACCAATGAATAAAATTATTTTACAAATTCATAACTATCGTCAAAAGCTTCAGTAATGAAATGTAAATACGCATTTTAACGTGTTTTTTTTATCAGCATTAATGATTTATTAATATAAAAGTTAAAACGGTTTTTGTTTACTGTTTAGATAGTTTGATTTAGAAGATGATTTCATACAAAATGACTGGCAGATATTTTGTAGAAGCACTCTTGTGTGAGAATCATGTATGTTAAATTAACTTATATTAAGTCAATTAATGCTATTGGAAGAACACATCTTAGTTAACATGAACATTTGTATAAAGCAACAACAATAATTCAACAAATTGTGTAAAACATTACTGATATATAGATATTGTCAGAACTATGACTGGATACAA
>MJUT01011648.1:163244-182615 GCA_002080005.1 Gigantidas platifrons
ATACACCTGAGACGCGGGGAATGTTTTACACACTGTACGTCCACAGCCACTGTATACTATGAGTATACACCTGAGACGCGGGGAATGTTTTACACACTGTACGTCCACAACCACTGTATATTATATGAGTATACACCTGAGACGCGGGGAATGTTTTACACACTGTATGTCCACAACCACTGTATAATATGAGCATACACCTGAGACGCGGGGAATGTTTTACACAATGTACGTCCACAACCACTGTATACTATGAGTATACACCTGAGACGCGGGGAATGTTTTACACACTGTACGTCCACAACCACTGTATACACCTGAGACGCAGGGAATGTCTTACACAATGTACGCCCACAACCACTGTATAATATGAGCATACACCTGAGACGCGGGGAATGTTTTACACACTGTACGTCCACAACCACTGTATACTATGAGTATACACCTGAGACGCGGGGAATGTTTTACACACTGTACGTCCACAACCACTGTTAACTATGAGTATACACCTGAGACGCGGGGAATGTTTTACCAATTATACACTGCATGAAAGACAAACTCTGATAAACAACTAGTAAGAATGAATGTGTATGTAAATGAACATGATAATCTTTCACATTTAGACACACATTAAAATAAAAAGACATCGCTTATATTGTTGTTCTACATTTTCTACACAATAGGGTCTTCAACCATTCATAATCTTTACAAATATTCTTCGTCGTGATTTGTATATACAAGTTGGACACTTGAGCACAACAACATATGATAAATTGTCATTAACAATAACATTTCAATATGTATATATTCCTTTTGTTCTTTTTATATTATTGAACAACGAACCATACATCAACATGATTTTGAAAACAGCAATCATTTTTGCATTTAGCCAATCACACGTCTTTCATCTTACAAAGTGCAACACTAGTGGTGTTTATATTAATATTGTATGTATGTATACAATGGGTGAAATAGGAACAAATACAAAAAGCTTTTAACTGTGCAAACTACATTGTCAGTGTGCATTCATTTATAAATAGTTACTGATTATGATGCGGAAGTTTAAAAGAATTATTCTCTTGTTATTAGTATTTCTGAACTGTTCGCTAACTAAATAATGTATTTGTTGATGAGACTTGCTTCGATAAATCACAATGAAGGCCCAATAGAATACAAAAATATAGATCAATATGTGTTTTTCATACATATATGAACAAAGTCTATAAAATAAATAAAATAATTTCAATACTTTAAAATCATTGATAATACTCAAGTGATCAATTCAAAGAGATTCATACTTTTACTGAGTATTTACTATCTGTGTGTAGAAGTTCGCCTCGTTTTCATCAAATCCTCACTGTAATATGAGAGTTTACTGTTGCATTTCCTCACAATATGGGCGTTAGCAATTTACTCACACGTTGAAAGCAAATGCGCGTCTTCTAAGATGGGAGGTTTGGGACCTAAAATTAGCTTATCTCCCATATTTATTTTCTAATATGTTATTTTATTAAAATGTCCATACCAAGCCAGGAAAGTGATCGGCCAGGTATTTCTGTGTTAGGGGTATCGGTTTGACCCCTTTCTACGATTTTCCTATTGGGTTCTGACAAATCATATTTGATTAAATGATTTAACAGATCTTTAAAAGTAGTGTTTTATATGTACCCAATGCAATGATATAATTAACAAAGTGATACAGCTGCAATACACCCAATTAAGTAACCGTGTTTCAAAATACTACAGAAAAAGTGCAACCATTTCCGATATATTGTTTTATTTTAAATGATGTGTAATGGATGCAACGCAAATTTACAGAAGTGAGGATTATAGCGTTTAGTGCCACTTTCAACAATAGTTCAGTTAATTGTGGCGGTCGATTTATTGGTGGACGAAACTGAAGTACCTGGTGAAAACCCCCAGTCTGTCGGAAGTCACTGATAAGCTTAAACACAGAAAGTTGTATCGAGTACACCTCGTCATGACCGAGATTTGAACTCACAACTTTAGTGGTGATAGCCATCCAATAATATACTTGATGTGAAATACTCGACATGAGTACAATGATATCCAATATATTGTTTCATATTAATTATTATATAGATAGGTGTGAATTATGGGGATTTATACGTGAAATAAATTCCGGTATTTCACATGTGAGATATCACTTTTTTCCCGACGGAACTACTTTTACGCAACTTTAAATGTGGTGGTTACGTCCTTTTTTTGTGTTACGGTGAATACACATACGATTGAAAACTGAAAAAAATCCGCGAAACTTTTTTGAAGACTTTGGCACATAACAAACATGACGTCATTGACGTCATATGAAGATTTCCAGTTTGAAACGTAAATATTAGACGTTATTTGGCTTGGTGTACGCTTCAATTTTGATCATATTTAACCAAAAAATGTTTTCAAGGTAAGCATTTTAATTATTTTGTGTATTGTTGTAAATATGACATGTAGGATTTCACATTTTCAAGATGGCTGAACCCTTTAATTTAGACTGAGTTTAATATCATTGCTCGTAGATTCATGCGCGTGGAATGAACTATACAAATAAAAATAATATTAGAAATTTTGAAAGTCTATTTAATAAACAGTATAACTAAATCATACATTTTGAATATCGAAATAAGATCACTCGTGACCGAATACGCATTAATAATTAAACTCGTGGGCGGAATATGCGTACCTTGGTCACTCGTGGTCTTAATTTGATATTCAAAATCTACGATTAGTTATACTATATATATTCGTAATGAGTGCAACACTACCCAATATATTGTTCTGATTGCTATGATTCGTTATGGGTACAAAGCTACTCTATTCAGGCATAGGAAATCTAAGTAGATTTAGGATATCCGTTTTAGCCTTTCAGTTGTCTTATTCACTAAATATTTGTAATTCTTTGGTTTACCAATCGTTCGACTTTCAGCGTACGTGATGAACCATCTTCCAGAAACACGTCGTGTATACTAATTAGATATCTACATTTGTTATGTTTAGATATTTTTTTATTTAAAATAATTCGCTATGGAAGAATATTGAGACAACTGTGCCATCACTACATAGAAAAAATATGCCAATCGTCCATCTAAAATTACCAATTCCCTTAGAAATAACAACTATTTTTGTAGTTTCTAATGAAAGATTTTTTCCCATTTGAGCATAAGATCCGTTGTAGCATTATGTCCAATATGTATTAAAAACTTAAAGATGGCACTTGACATTTCGCCACATTTCCAAAATATAAGAGTTCAATCCCAAATATGGCTAGAAATAGAGAAGGGCCATCCACTGAATACCCTTGCCAAGTTCCGTTTCAAATGAATACGTAGCATTACATACAGAAAAAGATTAATACGTCAAGCGGTTCTGACTAGAGACTCAAGATGAACGATAGCAATAAGCCATACAATCATGTCGAGTGAGGTAAAAAACTAAATCCCCGAACAAACTAAATACGCGGAATATATCATGGTTGTATCTAGAAATGATATACATCTTGGATGAGCTATAAAACCGTGGATTTCTAACCCCTTTCAAGAACACCTACAGCCAAAAGACCGGGAAGCTAAACAACACTAAGCAAGCAACCCGAATGCCCCAAATCGGGACAGCCAAAATCGGCCACGATCACCTCTGTGTATTAAATTTCAGTGACTACCCTTACTTATTTATATTTCAAAATAGGCACCTTTTCTTTGTCCTCGGTTTATGTATATATACTACCAGTTAAATCGTTATTGTCTTAACCAAACCTCTATTTTGGTCCTGTTTAGAATGTTGTATACAACTACACACGACACAGAACTTATGATAACAACACAGATTAGATCCAGACAAACATCACAGAAGAACATATCAGTATTTAAGAAGATTCACATCTTAACCAATTAACATAGAAAAAGCTGCATGTACAAAATATATAAATATAACAATTGTATACTTTGAAGAAGATATTAAATGAATTGCTTTTATGTTTCAGTTTTACTACATAAATGAAAGTTAAAATTAGCAAAAATCTGCATTTCAAATACAAAATGGTAGAAGATAATTTGATAATGCTTTCTGAACATGTATCACTAGTTGTCTTCATCATATCTGAGGTATTTGTGGCGTGATCATATTTAGCGCGATAAGGTGGGTGATTGTTGTTGAACGCTAAATGAACATATGTCCAACTATATATAATACGGTAGATCTTGTGTTCGAAAGTGGAATTATGAAATTGATATATATATTGGAGCTCAGCATTAAGTAGTAAGATCAAAGCCTGTCTGGCTCGTTATCATGATGATGTATCATAGTGGACATTAATGTCTAGACCTGAAGTGCAATCGTAACTACTCGGCCATTTTCGCTACCCTGCAAATAACCTCGTATGCAGATAGGAGAAATTCTTCTTAAATTGTTTGCCGGAAGTTAATTATATATAAGCCGCACACAAATATAGTCCACGAAAATCCAGTATGGAAGACTTACTAAATAAAATCTTTAATCATGCAAAACTAATTAAAACTTTAACTTTTATCCATGAAAATAATTGAAATATAGAAAATTGTTTAAAATATAACTTTATCAAAGTTTCATGTAACTGACACGAGAAAAGTAGTACGATTTATACGCCTAATGCATACGAGGTTATTTGCAGGGTAGCGAGAATGGCCGAGTAATTACGATTGACCTGAAGTGTTGTTTCAGTGAAATTACACTATAAAAATTTATCTAAACGTGTTGATCTAGTACAAAACGTGAACCATCTCGTCGACAAATAATTTGTTCCCGCAATGATATAACTGTGAAAGTGTTTTCGTTGAGTTAAACAACAAGCACCTACTCATTGCCTTCTTTAAAATCCACTTCCACTTACGAATAATATGGCTGAACTGATTTAATCTGTATAACAAAATTACATATCAATACAAAACGCATGCAATATCACAAAATAATCGTATGCCATATAAAATACATAATTTTTGAAAAATAAATGATGACTATTTGATCCGAGAGAGTGGAGATTTGTCAGGAATGTTTGTGGGAAAATATATACGACATTAAGCGAACTAATTATGGACGATTTTGGTATAGTTTTCAAAATTGATAAATCGGTACAAAGAAATGTTACGTAACAATCCGAATTGTTAACTCCTTAATTGCGTAATTCTACAGAAACTATTAATCCATTCAAATTTTTACTACAGGAAGTTGCATGATATTTTAATGTATTTTAGGGAAATTAATTCTAGAAAGCCATGATCACAACCAAGGACCAATGGCACATTTTGACGTTAAAACACATTACTTACATACATTTTATTTATTTTGCAAGTTGTCATGTATATTTCCTGCAATTTTAGACAATTACACAGAAACAGGGAAATCAATGAATAATGAGTGCAAGCAGATTTGTGCAATTATTTATATAACATTGAAGCAATTTAGTTTCAGCAGTTTCGTAC
Source organism: Gigantidas platifrons (assembly GCA_002080005.1). Classification (NCBI taxonomy): domain Eukaryota; kingdom Metazoa; phylum Mollusca; class Bivalvia; order Mytilida; family Modiolidae; genus Gigantidas; species Gigantidas platifrons. The sequence goes on from MJUT01011648.1 coordinate 168,713, forward strand.
TTTTAAATACAACAACCTTGGACCAGACACAACCATTTCCAACTTATATGGTAGCCGTCGTGGTCGTGATCGAATGGTAGTTGGATTTACAACTACCTGTGTAATCAGTGCACATCGAACCCCGTTTATGGTAAGGTGTACTCGATACAACATTATGTGATAATGTTTGTCAGTAATTTGCGACAGGGTGGTGTTTTTTCCGGGTACTCCGGTTTCCTTCACCAATAAAACTGACCGTCACGATATAACTAAAATATTGCGTAAAACACCTAAAAAACAACCAACTTATAAGGAGTTTTACTCTGAATAACTTACTAAATTTCTGAACATTTGCACACAGGTTTCCGCACAATAACTTTAGTTCTGAATATTGGATCTTTACCAAACTTGGCCACATGATTCCCCCGTGGAAGGGGAACACCCCTATTTATTTTGGGGTCATTAGGTCAAAGGTCAAGGTCACCGTTACTATAAATAAAATTTTTGACAACAGGATAGTTTCCGCACGATAACTTTAGTTCTGTATATTGGATCTTGACCAAACTTGGCTACATGATTCCCCTGTGGAAGGGGAAACACCCTATTTATATAGACGGGCGTATTTTGTGATGCATACATTTCTTGCTGTAATTTACAAAGTCGGGCACGAACCCACCCCATGTTGATGATAGGCTTGTATGAGTTGTTAAGTAATCCAACTACCTAGTTCATTGAGCCACCCGGGCCCTTTTAGTAAAAGAAGTCTGTAACGTTATAAACAGTCATAATAAAAACTACAAGCTCGAGTGTAGAGTATGAGTTGTGAAGTATAAACTCCATACGATAGTGTGGTGGTCATATTACTATTAAGGTGTGCAAAAGTCTATTGTAATTAAATTGAAGTCAATGTTCAAAACGATATGTGGGAAAGATCGGAATATAATGCTCTGTATTATGCAAATGGATTAGTTATTATATTTCAAAGATATATCGGAAAAATGAGAGCTACGTTTGAGTAATTATACAAAACTGGGGCACTTTCAACAGGAATGACTCACTTACAAACACATTGTTATATTTTGCGATAAATAATTGCTGAGACTTGTTAGGATTTTAATGAAAGCATTAATATTAATAATGGTAGTTACAATGTACAACTAAATTAAAACTAGGGCCACATTTAAATTAACAACGAAATTCTCTACTCCATTTATCATTTATTTCCAGTCCTACCGACAAAAACATTATATGTGCAACCTTATAAATTAGAGAAGATCTGATATCGGTGTCGGGAAAATTGTGATTTTAACTGTGAGTAATGCTATCTTCCCCTGACACTTTGAACTATGTTTTACTGACGCTACCTAAAAAAAGATGACGGGATAAACTAGTTTCTAAAGCCCAAAACCCCCACCCCAATTTTAAAGAAATGATGTGTTAATGCAAATATGAGTAAAATGTCAACCCTTACCAACAACTGGGTTAACATTATTATAAAGAACGTTCTAATCTTGATCATTATACATTATCAATTTATTATCATGACACAAAATATTATGTAATTGATCTAAACATTGATAGTTATTGTTTCTTTTATAGAAAAGGATGATTGTATTCTATTCATGAAGATGAAACATTGGCGTCAGATATTTTAACGTTGTGAAAAATAATTTCAATATGGTAAATAGTTACGTCGGTTAGCATATCTATTCAATTAATGTGTGTAACTTTAGTTCTCTACAACCTCAGAAATATTGCTCTACCAATAAAAACATGTTCCTTGAGAGAATATTTGAATTAAAATATAAATGGTAATCTAACTGGGTTAATTTCTGACATTTTTAGAATAGCGGATATATACAATTAGATTGACTCGACAGAACAGGCCATGAAGACAAGATATTTCCCTTGGAACGTTTGTAGAATCATATCATTGAGAATCAGCTCAACAGTGGGAATAAAATGGCTTGGAAACAATGTTTATTGGCGAGACTTCCTTTCCGTCTATTTCATCACATTGCTCTAGTTCGACACTTACGATTTGACACTAATTACATTATTATTTTATGTGCTATTACGATACAAAAAATAGGGCAACTGCTTCTTGAGAGTTTTATTTAGCTTATTTATGACCATTTTACGACATATACGAACAACTTCTGACAACACTTACGACATTGGAAACGAAATGGGGAGATATTTTATCTTTATTGTAAATAAGGGCAATAACAAAATTACCGAACACAGAGCAATCTTCCAAAGGGAAATTCAAAACTCATAAATCAATAAACAGACAAAATCAGTCAACAACCGGGAAACTGGAAAACCGCAATGGTCCTGACTTGGTACAGGCATTTCTAAAGAAATGGTGGATTGAATCAGATTTTACGGCGCCAACCTCTCGCTTCCATTACGGTTCAAAGGTTCCCGTTGTCACTAAAACAGCATTTACAACAATACTGGTAAAAACAGCAGTCAAACAGTACCAAACACAGTATCTAATATATCTCGTGAACCATCACCATCAACTATGAGTCCTTTGAAGTATTTTAATTACGACCGTAAATGTCAAAAGCATTTTTACGTCACACATTCACAAAAAATATTTTTGACATTGTACACCACGTATACCAAATCCTTATCTTTATACATTTTCACTATATGAAAATGTATCTTTTACTATTGTATCTGCAGAGACAGAATATATTTCGACAAGATCTTGATATCGGAATATAAACTTTTTAAGAGATCGAATAAGGCGAATCTTTTTATAGCCCTGGTCCAGCAGCCTGTTTTACATTCAGTATTTTAATGGATGAAATGACTAAAGACAATTTACTATGCATATATAATATCATTAAATACTGCCTCGTACATGCAGCTAATTACTCCTTTCAGAAATGTGAAGCAAATATATCCACAAGACATCATACAATTAATTTTATCTTATAATATAACGGTCGTCATCTCGAGTTGGTTGACCGTTTAAAATATCACTTTCTTACATGTCAATGATTTCGTTCCCTTTAACGTAAATTTTCACCCTTTCTCTTTCACCGACATTACATTTACTGGACTTGACTGTTTTTATCGAGAACCAGGTAAATAAATCAACTAAAATAAATATACAAATATTACTGAAATTTCATGTGTGCAAATATATGTCATATTTACCATTAATAGAGGAAAAGTACAAAACTGGGAAAAAATATACGATCTACTGTCATTTTTGAAGTGAGGTTTTTAGAAAATATGTTTTGCTTAATTGGGAAAATATTGCGCATTGTCTCCAAATCTACAATTATTGTGGAATAAGCCAATTTTTTTGGAATCTTTATAAAGCATAACGGGAAACAGGGATGCATATTTGTATATATTAATGAAGTGAGCAGAATACTTCAGATATTATTCGTAATGGCTGACATGTTGTTTGTGAAAACGACCGCAATGACATGAGTTGTTCACAATAAAGTTTCCTAATTACCAGTCTATTACACATTTCTTGTGGCCGTCACAAACACACGATAAATTCTGTTTTGTATAAACATAAATGTTCGTGACGACGTTTCTAAGAGTGATCTATCAATGGTCACATCAGTTACATCTGTTGTAGTGCCATCATGAGGAATAATGGAACTAATAGACTGGAACATGAACAACACTACGCCATTACACACTAATGGCGACATGGAAAATCTAATGCCATGAGACACTGATGTCGGTATTGCAACTTGGAAAATCTTACGTCACGAGACACTGAAGTTGTCACACTAACGTTAAAAACTCTTACGTCACGCGACACTGAAGTTGTCACTCTAACGATAAAAACTCTTACGTCACGAGACACTGAAGTTGTCACTCTAACGTTAAAAACTCTACGTCACGAGACATTGAAGTTGTCACTCTAGCATAAAAAACTCTTACGTCACGAGACACTGAAGTTGTCACTCTAACGTTAAAAAATATTACGTTACGAGACACTGCAGTTGTCACTCTAACGTGAAAAACTCTTACGTCATGAGAAACTGACGTCGCATTCTAGCATGAACAACCTTACGTGTGAGTCACTGATGTAGCCATTGAAGTGTGGAAAACCTTAGTTTGAGACACTGATGTCACCTCTTAATCAGGGTAACTCTTTTAATATGAGACACCGATGTGCACATTGCAATATGAAAATTCGTCGTTGTGAGAAACTGATGTGGCCATTGAAACGTTGCATACATTTTGTGTGAAATACTGATGTCGGTATGTAGTCATTGCAACGTTCATTCGACATTCTACATCGATATGGACATTAGAACAGGAAAGCTAGTTGTAGACACTTCGCTTGAAACACTGATGTGACTATTACATAATGAAATAATCCTTCTCATTAGACGCTGATGTGGCCATTTGAACATGGAAAACCTATCGTTATGGTACAACCATAATGTCATTTAAACATGCAAAACCTTTCGCTATGACGCACCGATGTTGCCATTATAGCACGGAAAATATTTCATTATGATACACCGATGTTGCCATTGTAGCATGGGAAATCCTTCATGTGGCCAACTGTTGTTGCCATTATAGCATGGTAAACCGTTCATTAAAATAAACCGATATGACTATTGTAAAATGGGAAACCCTTCGCATGAGACATTGGTGTGACCATTGTTATAGAATAACTTCGCATGAGACGCTGGTGTGGCCTTTGTGATATGAGAACACCTTCGTGTGAGACGCTAGTGTGACATTTGTGATAAGAGAACACCTTCGTGTGAGACGCTGATGTAACCTTTGTGATATGAGAACACATTCGTGTGTTACGCTGGTGTGACCTTTGAGATATGCGAACACCTTCGTGTGAGACGCTGGTCTGATCTTTGTGATATTAGAGCACCTTCGTGTGAGATGCTGGTGTGGCCTTTGTGATATGAGAACAGCTTCATGGGAGATGATGATGTGACCATTGTAATATGAGAACAACTTCGAGTGAGACGCTTGTGTGGCTTTTGTGATATGAGAACAACTTCGTGTCAGAAGTTGGTGTGGCCTTTGTAATATGAGAACAATTTCGTGTGAGACGCTGGTCTGATCTTTGTGATATGATAACACCTTCGTGTGAGACGCTGGTTTGACCACTGTGATACTTTTAGTATCAGAACATCTTTTTCGTGAGACGCTGGTGTGGCCTTCGTGATATGAGAACACCTTCGTGTAAGCCTCTGATGTGGCCTTTGTGGTATAAGAACTCCTTCGTGTAAGACGCTGGTGTGACCTTTGTGATATGACAAGAAATTCGTGTGAGACGCTGGTGTGGCCTTTGTGATTTGACAACAACTTCATGTTAGACGCTAGTGTGACCTTTGTGATAAGAGAAAACCTTCGTGTGAGATGCTGGTGTGAACATTGTGATACGAGAACAACTTCGTTTGAGACGTTGGTGTGGCCTTTGTGATATGAGAGCAACATCGTGTCAGACGTTGGTGTGATCATTGTGATATGAGAACAACTTCGTGTCAGACGCTGGTGTGACCCCCGCGATATCAGGACACCTTCGTGTCAGACGCTGGTTGGGATATCAGAACACCTTTTTCGTGAGACGCTGGTGTGGCCTTTGTGATATGAGAACACATTCGTGTGAAGCGCTGGTGTGACCATTGTGATAAGAGAACACCCACGTGCGAGAAGCTGGTGTGAACATTGTGATATGAGAACACATTCATGTAAGACGCTGGTGTGGCCTTTGTGATATGAGAACACCTTCGTGTGAGACCCTGGTGTGGCCTTTGTGATATGAGAACACATTCGTGTGAAGCGCTGGTGTGACCATTGTGATAAGAGAACACCCACGTGCGAGAAGCTGGTGTGAACATTGTGATATGACAACACCTTCATGTAAGACGCTGGTGTGGCCTTTGTGATATGAGAACACCTTCGTGTGAGACCCTGGTGTGGCCTTTGTGATATAAGAACACCTTCTGTGAGAGGCTGGTGTAAACATTGTGATATGAGAGCAATTTCTTGTGAGACGTTGGTGTTACCTTTGTGATATGAGAACACCTTCGTAGTAGACACTGTTGTGGAACCAATGCTTATAAGACTCGTATATCAATATCCTAGTAATCGGTTTACTATGTGAAAAACAAGAATTGCTGTATCGTGAATCGTCAATATTTTACCTAGCTATATGTGATGATCGGTATGGAAAACATGTACATGACAGCATTATTTCAGTAGTAGGGAAATAGCTAAACCTCGCCATTTTTTCATTAAAGAATCTAACAAGCTAGGAGAGTGAGTGGTCACGCATATGTGTATCGATTTTGCCTTTGATTGGAGCTTTGAACTGTTCTGCCGGTGTGGTATTGATTGTTTGTCAATTTATTGGATTGTTAACTGGACAGTATATTATGTTCCTATAAGTGTGTACCTGTCGTTTTTATGATCTTCGCAAGTGTGTCTGGTCTAATATCTGCTTCGTTCGGGATTGTATCCGGTATGGTTCTTCGCTATCTTCTGAATTGTATCCGGTTTCAGATTCGTTTTAGTCTCAAGTATATCCGCTATGGCCTTCGCTATATGTTGGTATGTATCCGGTATGGTCTTCTCTTTAATCGCAAAGATATCCGGTATGGTATTCACTATAATCTAGATCGTATACAGCACATATATACATTGCTATTCTTAATGAACAAATGACAAAATACATTCAAAATTTCACTAAGCCTCAAAATATGTTTTATGATGGAAACATCACATCAATATACGCTAGACTAAACCGAAGATGGGCAATCAGGAATGGACAATCCAGAGAAAACAGAAGGGGCAATCAGGAATGGACAATCCAGAGAAAACAGAAGGGGCAATCAGGAATGGACAATCCAGAGAAAACAGAAGAGGCAATCAGGAATGGACAATCCAGAGAAACTGACAACATTGGGTACACACGACACAGGACGAAGACAAACAAGGCAAGAACCACAATACAGAAATCGAGAAAAGATGAACAACACGGAACCCACCAAAAACGATGGGAGTGAACACAGGCACCCGTGAAGGGCAAACAGTTCCTGCATCTTCTAAGACACCCGCCATGTTACTCTTATCATCAATATTTGTTGAACACGACTATAAACATATGATATTAAATATATACTTTAATCATATTTTACTTGTCTAATAAGTGACAATTAGGATCGGACACAAGCTATAAAACTAAGTATGGTCGTCTCCTCCAATAAATCACCATTCTTTGATACGTTATCGACCACTTTATCGACATCTAGCTCCTGATTGTATTTTCACAACTTTTGTAGTTGATTTCAAGAGTACCCAGCACTATGCTCCTTTTATGAATGCAGTTTGACTACATGTTGACTTGTTATTAGTCAGTTCTAACCATGGTAATTTGTTAACACGTGGTTTAATAGGAAGCATGTACAACGTCGGACCATGAACGTTCTGACAAACACCACAATCTACACGTAAACATTGAATGGAATGAATAAACTGGAAACCAAATCGTGAATGTTGACAAAGAATCTTTCTGATGAAACAAGTTTTATTTACAGGGTGGCGAGGCGAAACATTCAGTTAAACAGTATTTTTCCTCCTCACAGTCAAATGTGAACTCGTGTGATTTTTTTCAATTTCATCAAATATAATAAACAAATGGATTCCGGGTAAAACTGGATGTTGTTGACAAACAAAAATAGTCGCACATCGGTATTAAGAATCGGTGAATAGTAAATTGTTGAATTAGCTAATAGAAAATTACATACAAAGGAATTCTTCAGCAGTCTTCGTTTACTAAAATTACAACTCCTCTTCCCCTCCCTCATAAAATGTGGGGAAGGACAATATAACATCTTCATTTACTAATATTACAACCTCTCTTCCCCTCCCTCATACAAGATAGGGAAGGACAATATAACATCTTCATGTACTAATATTACAACATCTCTTCCCCTCCCTTATACAAGATAGGAACGGACAACATAACATCTTCATTTACCAATATTACAACCTCTCTTCCCCTCCCTCATACATGATTGGGAAGGACAATATAGCATCTTCATTTACTGATATTACAACCTCTATTCCCCTCCCTCATACAAGATGGGGAAGGACAATATAACATCTTCATTTACTAATATTACAACCTCTCTTCCCCTCCCCTCCCTTATACAAGGTGGCGAAGGACAATATAACATCTTCATTTACTAATAGTACAACCTCTCTTCCCCTCCCCTCCCTCATACAAGGTGGCGAAGGACAATATAACATCTTCATTTACTAATATTACATCCTCTCTTCCCCTCCCCTCCCTCCTACAAGATGGCGAAGGACAATATAACATCTTCATTTACTAATATTACAACCTCTCTTCCCCTCCCCTTCCTCATACAAGGTGGCGAAGGACAATATAATATCTTAATTTACTAATATTACAACCTCTCTTCCCCTCCCCTCCCTCATACAAGATGGCAAAGGACAATATAACATCTTCATTTACTAATATTACAACCTCTCTTCCCCTCCCCTCCCTCATACAAGGTGGGGAAGGACAATATAGCATCTTCATTTACTAATATTACAACCTCTCTTTCCCTCCCTCATACAAGATGGCGAAGGACAATATAACATCTTCATTTACTAATCTTACAACCTCTCTTCCCCTCCCTCATACAAGATAGGAAAGGACAATATAATATCTTCATTTACTAATATTACAACCTCTCTTCCCCTCCCTCATACAAGATGGCGAAGGACAATATAATATCTTAATTTACTAATATTACAACCTCTCTTCCCCTCCCCTCCCTCATACAAGATGGCGAAGGACAATATAACATCTTCATTTACTAATATTACAACCTCTCTTCCCCTCCCCTCCCTCATACAAGGTGGGGAAGGACAATATAACATCTTCATTTACTAATCTTACAACCTCTCTTCCCCTCCCTCATACAAGATAGGAAAGGACAACTAATCTTACAACCTCTCTTCCCCTTCCTCATACAAGATGGCGAAGGACAATATAACATCTTCATTTACTGATATTACAACCTCTCTTCCCCTCCCTCATACAAGATAGGGAAGGACAATATAACATCTTCATTTACTAATATTACAACCACTCTTCCCCTCCTTCATACAAGATGGGGAAGGACAATATAATATCTTCATTTACTAATATTACAACCTCTCTTCCCCTCCCTCATACAAGATAGGAAAGGACAATATAATATCTTCATTTACTAATATTACAACCTCTCTTCCTCTCCCTCATACAAGATGGCGAAGGACAATATAACATCTTCATTTACTAATCTTACAACCTCTTTTCCCCTCCCCTCCCTCATACAAGGTGGGGAAGGACAATATAACATTTTCATTTACTAATATTAAAACATATCTTCCCCTCCCTCATACAAGATAGGAAAGGACAATATAACATTCTAATTTTATTGTTATTTAGTATACCTTATACCCAGCAGGCAGTTAATCTCTAACTTTGGAAATACTGGTATTTGTTCGCGTTTTAAATTGATGTTGATACTGAATTTATTTTGAATCTAAATAATTCGATAGGCTAATATATATGAAGTAGCTTCGATTATTGTTTGTAGGTAATTTAGATTGATTACAGATTCTAAGCCAAGACATATTACAATGATCCCTTATAGCATATGTCATGTAAAACTATAATCCTCGTAGAATACATACAGTAATACCCCTAAGCTCGGAGAACACAGCAACATTAGCGACATCCTACGTAACATAATATATACAGACTTCAAAAGATTGTGCCGTTTATTAGTTATGGAAACTTCTTTATCTCCGTGTAACGGTAAAGTCCGACAGGCAAGATAAATGATCGATACCAGCTATAGCATTCTATAACGACTGTCACATCACTGGCTGATCAATGTTAGCTAACATGTTTTAATGTACCAGGAATTCATTATATTATAACAAAGTGCTAAACAGACTTAAAAAGAAACGGAAAAGACTAAATCAAGTTTTTTTTCTTCTTCTATAAATTGTGAAAGGTAAGTTATTATATTTTTAAAAATATCATAATTAATATAATTGACTTTTTTTTATAACTGAGAATAAGATAAAACAGACAGTCAGTTATATATAACTAAAATATGTATATATTAATTGGAAACTAAGAAAATAAAATTTACCTTATCAATTGAATAGTTTCCATATTTTATTTATTTCTAGCCAGGAAAGTGGAAATAAGACTTGTCTATTTTACATTATTTATTTTTACGAAATGTTATCCACATTAACCGAAACTAATTAATGTAAAATTGACGAAATTTGTGGATAAACATCATTTTGCATATATATTTCATTAAAAGTCACAAAAAAAAAAACAAATGAGGAGATTTTTTAAAAATAATTATTAGTTTGTATATTTACAGCGTTACATGGCGTTACAAACTTATAAACATTTTAAAAATAATAACATTTAGCTTTCATTTATCATAGTTCTTAATTGATACTAAACTTTACTGATATGATATGCATGAGGCCAGGATAAGGTACTGGTACTTAGGTTTTAATCACTAACATATGTATAGTTTTCAATAAAGATTTGAATTGGAAAAACAAATTAAACTTTATTTCATTATCAGATGTCAGACTAGATTTTTTTACGCGAAACATGAAACATGTATTTAGTTTAAAAAGAAAAAAGAAAAACCCATTGACTCACTAAGAAAAAGATCATTAAAAAATACATAAAAATAATTATTACTTATTAATCTCTAGTTTCCCGTTTTGTATAGCATTTTCAAATGATGAATTTATACGATGGGTAACTAACATACTTGCACATGGCCTTATATTAATTATTATTTTAATCAAATATAAATGTGTTTAGATTGCTAAATTGAGAATCAATGTTAATTCTTTATAAAAACAGATGAAAGTTCTACGAACCAAGACGGCTAACTCAGATTTAGCTAAATGTAAACTAACGTTGAATGCCTTAAAGAGACAGGAAAATGAATATATTACTTCTACATATTATGTTTGAATAACCCTTGATTATTTTCCTGTTTTCAAGGAGAAAGGCCTTTACTCCCGTAGTTCATAACTATTTACATGACTGAATGCAAGAAAAATGCCTATTACTTTAATCAATATTAGAATCGATGTTTTCTTTTAATGTAAGAGGTGGTTAGTTATATATCAAAAGTCACGTTAGGTCTATATAATGGTCGAAATACATGTAAATTAAGGCTACATGTCCAATACGCCGCTCTAACAATATGAAATTACCTACATTTGTTCTTCAAGTTAATGCCTATATTAAATGTGGTGCTACCGAGTACAGTAATCTCACGATTTTAGGAAATGCTATTAAAATGGTCATGAGTTTCGTCATAACTTGTAAATCGAATACTTCAGATAAAATGGAATCATAAAGACTGACCATATGGTTTTGACACACGATAATTCACATTTATTAATTAGTACAAATGTATATATGTACAATATTTCTCTGAATCAATTCGTGATAAATGTGCTGTTAATTTGTGTAGAAATCAGTGAAAATAATTTTCAATATTCAATTAAAACATTTCTAAATCGTCCAGGAAATACAGAGAAAACAGGAATTTCGATGGCTAACGAGTTAATTATCTTTGCTGGCGTTTTTGTCATGGTAGATGTATTTACTGTTGGCTTAGTAATAATACCTTGTTCTCAAAACATTTTGCATGGACATATTTTTCTGGAAGCAAATTGTTTCATGTTTTTCTTTGTGTCTAGAATGGTGAATGGTAATTGTTGACGTATTGAATTGCTTCATTTCGAGCTTACTGACGAATAAATTAATATCAAATGCAACTAATTCTATCTTAATAGGGGAGGATGATAGCAAATATATTGTACCTTCAAAGAGTATATAATTAATTAAATTTACAGTTGACATCACTTTTGTATTCACAAAAAGTAACTTCGGTGTACATCAACAAGTACTCTTTATAAATAATGATATTTAATAATAGTCAAAACTACAGGAAAATACCTTTATTTACGAAATCATTTCATACCTAGGAGTTGAAAGGCAAAACGTTCAAAATATTCCTAGAGCAAAACCTTTAAAACGCCGAAAAATGTTCAAACAATTATTAAGGACAGCCCCCAAAATTAAACGAGTCCTCATTTGTTCATAATTTTATAGTTTTAATACTACGCACTACTTGATCTGAATCATGGAGAATTCAATACTAAATAATTATAATTGCATTGATAAATGTTACTGTCTAAAGATTCATTGTGAAAGTCTTATATATAGCATTTTAATATATATCAATGCAATTTTAAATTTCAACGAACGAACAATTTTACTAAATAAAATATCACTAAAACAAGAAAATAATGAGAAATAAAAAAAAAAGATAAATACAATAATAAAATTCACCCGGTCAAGTGTCACACATGCACCACCGACATATTGGGTATTTTACATATTGTCCGTCTTTAACTTGTAACATATAGTTCATAAAATCATGACGAAAAACAGAACATATTTTACTGTTAGAGTGATAATTAATCATAATGTAAAAGTGTCGAATAAAGCAACTTTTAACATGTAAAGTAAAGCAGAAAATATTTAACATATTGTCAACTAAAGCAACTACAAGAAATGTACCAATACTATCTCCTTAACATCTGCTGTAACAGAATGAAAAAGACAAACAAAACAAAATGCTACACTGTCCAAACAATTCCAAAATCCCGTCGGAATATCGAAAAAAAAACCACACTCAAAATCGATAGTCACAACACGTCTGCACAACCGTTCACTTTCCTTGCATGGTACATACCACTTCTATAAAAAGTAGTAATCTAGCTTTGTGGGCCTAAGCATCTCCTCTTAGTAAAATGATGCACGTGTTTTCAAACATACAGGGATATTTAGAGAACAATCCATTGGTTTACCGTTTAAAAATATACCTTTTCCTATTATCTCATCGAATATAACTTGTTCTCTTCATGACATAGCTGAAGAATTGTTCATTTGGCTGGCGTTAAACAACAATCACTCACTCCCAAATCTATTAGAGAACTATTTAAAGAATATTATTACGCCACATTTAATCTTCCCATATAATTTACGATCAAGATGTGTATAAGTATTTTATACAGACCAAAAAGTCATTTAGCATTTACTGACTGTGAAAATTGTGTTTTATTTGATTATTCGTATCAATGGTTTAATGCGACGTATTATTTTTTACCCACATAATTAAAAGAATTAGTTAAAAGAAGGGAAATAACTCTGTTTGGAAAACTACCAAAATAACGCTTCCAATATTGTATACACAAACAATGTTATATTTTGGTTTTGCTCCGATTAATATGTTTTTCCGTGTTAAAAGAAATATCTATTAAGCGTCATAGATAAAAAAATAAAAATAAATTTTAAATATAGCGAAGTAAGGAACGGGTTTCTTCTTCCGTACCAATATATCGCTATGATATATGTTTATCTTAAATGATACCTGCATCTATGAGAAAAGTTTGAAGATACCAAAGGACTAATCAGAAGGCGTAAACCGAAGAAGGACAGTAAACACAATGGCCATAAGATAAAGGACAAAGACAAATAACGATCTACAAAACATTACACAGAAAACTAAAGATCGAGCAACACGAACCCTAATGAAAACCGGGAGTGAATGAACACAGGTTCTCTGTAAGGATAATCAGTTCCTGCACCACATGTGACACCCGTCGTGTGACTGTGAAGCGACACGAACATACATATAAACGACACGAATATACATATAAACGACACGAATATACATGTAAACGACACGAATATACATGTAAACGACACGAACATACATGTAAACGACACGAATATACATGTAAACGACACGAACATACATGTAAACGACACGAA
>MJUT01011648.1:192959-207007 GCA_002080005.1 Gigantidas platifrons
ATTTACAATCCAACAGACAATACAATGGTCAGCAGGAAAATATAGGTGTATTTACAATCCAACAGACAATACAATGGTCAGCAGGAAAATATAGGTGTATTTACAATCCAACAGACAATACAATGGTCAGCAGGAAAATATAGGTGTATTTACAATCCAACAGACAATACAATGGTCAGCAGGAAAATATAGCAAACGTACAAACGATGGTGTACAAAACATTACGCAGAAAACTAAGGATTGATCAAATTCTGGTTGATGACTAAATGATGTTTCTCTCTCTCTTTCTCTCTCTGAATGGAAGCATTATGTCTATATTCTGTGACAAACTCTGTTCGGGTACACGTGTGAACTAATTTGTGTACCAGATCAGAGTTGTTATAGAGGTAGTACAAACACAGAATGCTTTTAATGTTCTTGGTTGTTATACGTTGAAAGGAAATGGTTTCAGCTTATTGTTGTACTCGGTCAGAGTGGCGATACATGGGTCAAATAAATATTAAACAAAGATGGAATTATGGGAAAGACTATTATTTGTTAGTTGGACATCAAATTCAAGATTGAACTCAACAATAGAACAGATACAGCTTACTACCAAATAACAGATACTGTGGAGATGCTTTAATCTACATTTATACGAGTCATAACCTTTATCTTTACTTTATGTTGTCTATAGGAATGGCATATACTAAGGAAGTATAGAACATATTCTCGCGATGCAATAGTTTATTACAATACTAATAATATTATGTTTTACAAACATGGTGCTATTCTCCATTATAATGATCCTGCTTTCTGAATTATATATATAACACAATTCTTATGAAAAGACAAGTTAAACAGTGATTCACCAATATCAACAAAGCCAACCAACAATCACCTCCAACCTCAGCTCAATGAACATAGAACAAAAGACAACGACATATAAAATTGGAAATACATATGCTGGCTGGTGACATGTACACAAATGTGTCAACTCTTGTAAACAAATTGGAATGTACATGATCCTACGTATGTTGCATTGGCGTATCAACCCTTGTAAACAAATTGGAATGTACATGATCCTACGTATGTTGCATTGGCGTATCAACTCTTGTAAACAAATTGGAATGTACATGATCCTACGTACGTTGCATTGGCGTATCAACTCTTGTAAACAAATTGGAATGTACATGATCCTACGTACGTTGCATTGGCGTATCAACTCTTGTAAACAAATTGGAATGTACATGATCCTACGTACGTTGCATTGGCGTATCAACTCTTGTAAGCAAATTGGAATGTACATGATCCTACGTACGTTGCATTGGCGTATCAACTCTTGTAAGCAAATTGGAATGTACATGATCCTACGTATGTTGCATTGGCGTATCAACTCTTGTAAACAAATTAGAATGTACATGATCCTACGTATGTTGCATCGGCATATCAACTCCTGTAAACAAATTGGAATGTACATAATTCTACTGATACTGCATCGAGCTATCAACTTATGTAAACAAATTGGAAAGTATATATCCTATCTGCATCGACTTATGCACACTAGTAAACAGTATGAATTGCACAGATTTCATTATAGTACATCTACTTGTAAAGTCAACAACTTCGAATGCACTGATCTAATTAATACTACATGAACTTGTCAACTGAAGTAAACATATTTAAAGTGAGTAGATTCAATTTATAGTGCATCGACTTGTTTTCTAATTCAGCTTGTTTCCGAATCCTGTTATATATAATGACGTGTATGAATTGTACCATGAGTGTATGCTGACTGTATTTAGAATAAAATATATTGAAGCTAATCCTAAGTCCTATCAAATGATTTCCCCATTTAAAACTATGTTCGATTCGTCCTTACCTCCAGTTGTTTGCAGAATGTCTTATTTCATGTCTTATTTACGTTATTTGTGTTTGTTCCCGTGTAGTGGGTGTCCAACACATATTGTGTTGTGTTTTTGTATTGTTTGTCTTCATGTTGTGTCGTGTGTATGGTGGTGTCCAACACATATTGTGTTGTGTTTTTGTATTGTTTGTCTTCATGTTGTGTCGTGTGTATGGTGGTGTCCAACACATATTGTGTTGTGTTTTTGTATGGTTTGTCTTCATGTTGTGTCGTGTGTATGGTGGTGTCCAACACATATTGTGTTGTGTTTTTGTATTGTTTGTCTTCATGTTGTGTCGTGTGTATGGTGGTGTCCAACACATATTGTGTTGTGTTTTTGTTTGGTTTTTCTTCGTCTTGTGTCTTATGTACCCAAAATTGTCAGTTTCTCTGGATTGTCCATTCCTGATTGCCTCTTCGGTTTTCTCTAATTTTAATTAGCAAATTGAAATGTGGAAATCGAATATATTTTTGCGCTCCTAGCATTAACAAACACACGTACATAGTTAAATGCCACTCATACAACAGTGTTTGCAGTCAAGAAACATGTGTCAAAAGTATTATACAGAACGGTTTATAAAACTTGTTTTTTTACCGTGTGACAGAGTTCGAAGTAATAGGGAATAAACACATCAATATTATACTGAATCGACTTCAAATCGACTCCAAACTTTCTTGAACTTGTATGTGTAATTGACGTATTACTAACCGTTTATTATGTAAGTGAAAGTACAAATTTAAGCAATTACTGAATCATTCTAAAATGCGAATGATACAAGATTGTGTTCTACAATGGTCAATTGAAGGGCCGGATCTCGTTTCTTGCATTAGGTGGGATTTATTGTGCTTTGAGTTCTGCTGTTGTTTTCATTAGAATTGTTTACATACAATATGGTCCCCTGATAATTTGCTACAAGCTGTGAACAATTAAAACTAGTGATAATTCTTATTGTAATTTACACAATTAAATCATACGAACATCAATTAAAAGTGACAATAGTAAAATGAGAGTACAGTTCAGTAATTACCAAAGTAACAGCCAAAGGAGAAGTGTGGCGTGCTTGTTTTGTGTAACGCGATGAAATCAAATCAATAAATGCATGTTAAATGTCAGAGCTAGTGAAATATATTTGTTTAAAAGGTTGTAAGTTGTTTATTTGCTGTTTAAAATCAATTTACCTATAGTTAATACTGTATGTTATGCAGTTATGTGGTATAATGATACTTGAATCTCTTAATCCGATTAGATCTCTAGTAAGCTTGTAACCTTATCATATAGATCAATACTATCAATTTAACAATATTTTTTTATTTCCGTTTTTACAGAAATTGCATAAGATTACGAGTAAAAACAATTATTCATAACACCTATATTGATATAATTCACCACCTGAGAATCACTAATAAAATAGGTATATTTAATGGTTTTGTCTCCTCGTCGAAATAAGTCATATGTTGAAGTGATATTTTTTAGATATGTATTCCTGCATTGTTGGTCTAAACATCGTAATTTTGCTGTGGTGGTTTCTTCTGTATGGCAAAAATACATTGTAAATACACGCAAGAGAATACAGAAGGGGCAATCACGAATGTACAAACTGGGGAAACTTCCAAGATTGGGTACACAATACACAGGGCGGAAACAAACAAAACAGATACCATAATATAGAAAACTAAAAAATATGGATAGCACGGTCACCATCAAAAACCCAAGGTGAACGCATGCGTCCGCGACGGGAGATCAGTTAACTGGGGAAACTTCCAAGATTGGGTACACATTACACAGGGCGGAAACAAACAAAACAGATACCATAATATAGAAAACTAAAAATATTGATAGCACGGTCACCACCAAAAACCCAAGGTGAACGCATGCGCTCGCGACGGGAGATCAGTTCCTGCTGCTTATAAGACACTAACATGTTGCTCATATAGTCAAGACATGTTGGACACACCATCCGCAAACATACACAAATAACATGCATAAGACATCGACCCTTCTACAAACAACTGAAGGTAAAGACGAACCGAACATCTTTTTACCTTAATGCAACCGTTATACATTGAAAGGGGAAGCTAACAAATACTTAGGTTTTATGTTAATTTGGAATAAATTTTAAAAAAAAACAAGACAAAACAAAACATGCTACACATTCGACATAGTTCCACAATCCAATTGAAAAATCGCCGAAAGAGGAAAAATCGATTCATATAACAAAGATTAATACATAACCGTTCACATTCCTAGAAATATTTTATATTAAGTTTTCACATATATATTTGTGGAACTAAAGAATGTTTGCGTTATCATCTTGGAAACTGCCTTAAATTCAACATAAACAAAAAGTAATCTTCATGGCAATATAACAACAAAGTAAATCTCAATATTAATAGTAATAAATGCTGACAGTTAATTGAACGTTGTACACTCACTCTTAGCCTCAATGACAGCAATTTATCAAGCAAATACATTAAATTGTTGTCGACGTAAACATCGATGTTTGTGTGAATGTCTTCTTGTCACTTTGATGTTATAGTGCAGATCACACGATATATACGTTAGTTAAATATAGGTATATGTAAATAAGACACTTTAATATTTAATCCGTTTAAATGTTTGTTGTATTATAAATCGGACATACTGTATCTTTATTTAACATTTTTTATGTATTTATTCAGATGCCTGATTGGTCAAGGGCTACTTGACTGCTTTAATTTTAATATTACTGTTTCTAAGACCAAACACTACTAACTGTTTTATTGTTCATATGATACATATTGTACGATTGTCGCAACTACCTTTTCTAGATGATATAATCAGACATGTGTATCTCTGGAAGGAACAGTTGTGACTTCACACTTGACCACATACAAACTATTCAGAGTTATAAGAAGGGTATTTATGTAATGGGGGGTGGGGGGTGGGGGTGGCTCAATGAGTTAGATCGCTGGATCTAACAACTCATACAAGCCTATCACCAATACGGCGTGGGTTCGCGCCCGGCTTTGTAAATTATAAAAAAGGGTGCACTCGACTCGCAACCGCAAGTGATAAAGTTTACCAGTTGCTTGCCCATGGTCGGTGGTTCTCTCCGGGTACTCCGGCTTCCTCCACCACTAAAACTGGTCGCCATGATATCGCTGAAATATTGTTGAAAGTGGCGTTAAACACCAAAAATCAAATCAAATCAAATCAAATTATTTATGTAATGGCTTAATTTCTAAAATGTTCGATAGTTTAAGCACTCAAATCTGTAAATATTACTGCAAATTAATGTTTCCATTTGTGTAAGCTGCATCTACATTTAATAATATTTTGTCACTCCTATTTACCCTGGAACAATTATTTTATTTTAAGTTAATCTGTCTGTAGTTTGTACTACATGTGGCTATTTCCCATAAAAGGTATTGAATTAAAATATGTACTAAATTTGTATTTAATTTACATTTATTTAACCCTGGGTATGTATAAATTGTCCTTTTCATAATCCTAATGTGTGACAAATGTGACAGTGATATTACGATTCATTTTGATGTATATAATGAGATGATGGCGTTTTATTAAAAACGTATATATCTAATTTGGCGCACATGACGTGTTTCTGGAATAACCTTCATTGGATACGCTCAAAATCAATAGATTCCTACACCAAATAATTTTAAAGTCTTTGGGACCAAGAAAACCAAAGGGCTTAAACATGATAGCCAAAATCAGACTATGATTGAAGACCGTTATATATAACGCATTACGTCTTTTGATGTACAATTTCTGGTCTAATTTTCGTGTGTTTACAGTGATTGAATGTTAAATGCGACAGTATGGTAATTTTTATGTATTCATATTGAACGAATAAAATGATTATTACATAGTTATGACATTTTGATAGAAACACATTATTTTCTGGATTAATAAAATTGAAACATGACAATCAGCGGTTTGATCTTTGATCATTCTTATATGATCGATATTGATTTGCCATAACAGGGCTGAGGGCCCGGATGGCTCAATGAGTTATGCAGTTGGATTACCTAACAACTCATACAAGCATATCACCAATACGGCGTGGGTTCGCGCCTGACTGTGTAAATCACAAAAAAGGATGCACTCGACTCGCAGCCGCAAGTGAAAAAGTACTCCGGCTTCTTCCACCACAAATACTGGTCGCCATGATATAGCTGAAATATTGCTGAAAGTGGCGTTAAAACACCAAAAATAAAATAAAAGCAATCCATACTAGAGGTGATTACAGGAAATGATATCCTATAAGTTAACATTCCCAGTTTTAGACTTACGTGCTACTGATCACTTTTAAGGACATATCATTCATTTAAGAATTGAATGTATTTGTGTTTTATTCCATATTTAGGATGACATTTTACATCATTAAATATGTTGCCAACTCCTCTGGATTGTCTATTTTGATTGTCCCTTCGGTATTCTCTAACCTTTATATATATACAACAACAAAAATTAAGTATGTTTTTTTTTCTATTTTCAACTATTGTTATCGTGCGTTGTTATAGTAATGTATTGTGGCGTCCCAAAACAGTTCAAGAAATGGGAGTGTTTCCATGCTTTTTGGTTTATTGATTGACCGAGTTGCAATTCCTACGTAACCTGTCTTTGTTTTTGCCAACTGAAAATAATCCTTAAGAAAGAGGGCCATTATAAATATACAAATATGATTGAGCAACTGGTGTTACAAAAACAAGCTCTCTCTCTCTCTCTCTCTCTCTCTCTCTCTCTCTCTCTCTCTCTCTTTGTACGGTTTGTTTTCCAGTATAACAGTTGATTTAGTGTTGTAGAAATAAAAAAAAAATATATATATATAAAGTGTATTTTTAAATTTGTGAAGAAATATATATACAAACGTACAATAATCACGTACCTTAACAGCGGTAACTGTTAGCACAATTAATAGTTCATTAAAAGCGTTGTTCCTGTACTTCAGTTTGTATCTAAGTGTAATATTATATAGTCACCCGTTTTCATTTACTTCCATATCTTTTCTTACTAATTCATATAAATCATTCACAGTTTTTCTATTTGATTTTGAAATTGCCCTGGCAGTGTGGTATTTTTTTTCTCTTCATTTTACTCGATATCTATACAGAAGTGATGACTTCATCAGAAATGTACTGTTACAATACAAACTAGTTATTAGTTCTCATGATTGGTTAGTTATTGTTATGTCATTGAAAATGTACTTTTTAATCTGTTTATGTCGATATATCATCATCTCATCGCTTGATGAGACATTATTTGTACACTTTCCTAAGATCAGCATATACAATAGACATTGTCTCGTTCACTTAACATTAGGAATACAGAGATAATAATATAAAACTTACTGTTTAATGTTTTATTTTCGTGTACACAATTAAGAATAGTCTTCTTCAATTAACCCCCCTCTCCCTCTGTTCATAATATATGAAACGTAATATCATAAAACAGGCATTTAGTTGGAACTGCCTCTATGTTTTTTTTGTGAAAAATATTTCCATACAGTTGCAAACGTGCTGTTTGCAAATGCATATTTGAAAGAAAACGATATCGTTGTTAGATGACATGTTCGTCCCTGCTTGCAAAATATTTTCATCTCTAATAATCTTGAATTAAATCTATTTAAGCTTTGTATGTAAGATTTTCCATAAAAATAGTAGTCAGTGATCATTTCAATCTAATTAATAATAGGTGTTTGATGTGTTTTTTTTCTTTGGAGATGCAATTACGTCTAATATCTCGCTTTGGGCTATGTCATGTAATGTTTCATTCATCTATGACCATCCAATCATTTACAAGACAGTAAAATATATGTACCAATCGGAAAACAGTTCTTGTTGTTTACCCGGGATTGATATATTGATATTTAGTAGGTTCATAGATGATTTGTTGGTTGCAAGTATGAACCCTGATGTGACCCCATACACGATGTCGTGAGATGTCAATGTATCACCAAAGAGGTATGAACCCTCATGTGACCCCATATAAGATGTCGTGAGATGTCAATGTATCACCAAAGAGGTATGAACCCTGATGTGACCTCATATAAGATGTCGTGAGATGTCAATATATCACCAATGGAAAATAATAAAGAGTACGAAACACCTCTACTCTCATATATAACCATCAGAGAGAACCGAATGGACACTCCAGCGACACTGGCAACATCTAGAATACAAGACACAAGACAAAGACAAACAAAACAAAAATAAAATAACAAAAAGCAAATCAAAAGCACAAAACCAAAAACTGGGGGAGTGGTGAACACATGTGTGTTCCCGCAGAGTAGGATTGAGATCATACTAAAGTAGTAAAATAGTCGAAAACAATAATGTACAAACTAAAATAATTCTGGATTTTTATTTGATGCTTTAATTCAAATTTATCACTTCAGTTCCAGCGACAAAAAGTTACATGATACATGAATCTATTTTATTTAGCTCCTTCAGTAAGTATCCTTTTACATGAAACATATGATCTTAATTTGGAACTTTCAGAAATCGACACTTTACATACATATATACATGTAATCGACATTTTTCACACACCTATATATTGATGTTGTATATAAATATAACTTGATGAAGGTTATTCCAGGAAGGGTGATGCACATTTAATTAGATATCTAGCTTTTTATGAAATCGACACTTTTTATACAAAAATAGTACTACGTGAAATCGACACTACCAGTATCATGATATTTCTAAGTTAACATGACTCTGTTTACAGCAGATGTGAGTTTGCCTGTTTTTACAGTATTTTGAAATGTAACATTATAAATATATATCACATTTAATCTCAATTTTTCGTGCTGAGAAACGTTACAGGGTTTGCGAACTTGTATCAGTTCGTTATATAGAGATATATCATTTGAAGTGTCTTCTGTTTGGGATGCAACTGTGGATTTATATCTGATAAGAACACACATATCCACAGCACTTTAACGGTAATTGCGAATATGACCAATTTTGAACTGTGTGAAACTGTTTCAAATACAAGAAGTGAATATACATTTTTGTAGCTGTGGATATTTCGATCAAATATATATCATTTGTAAGTACATGTATTACAGATCATAACGATATATGGGCTTCTCAAAATTCGTACACTGACGTTAGTTCACGACCGATACCAACTTTTGTCAGAACCTATTAACGAATTTTTTTGTTTTCTGTGTTCTGCTTTGTTCGTCTTCTTCCTGTGTCTTGTATACCCAATGTTGCCGGTTTCTCTGGATTGTCCATTCGGTGTTCTCTAATGTTTGTTTATAACAACTGGTCTCTAACCAAAAAAATTAACATGTTGCGTATGTTTTAAAATGAAAATTAAACAAAAATGCCCCACTACCGGAACAGTTTTAAAATTCTATAGAAAAATCGTGGAAAGAGGCAAAATCTATCCCCAAAGCACACACAAATACATGACCGCACACTTCCCTGGCTTGGCACAGGTATTAGCTTATTAGATAACCAATTACAAGGGTGCGCTAGACGTATTAGAGAGGAAATTTTGAGCATTTTTATGTGGTTGCGATTTCTTTATGATTTGTTATTTTTCAAGTTAAAACGGTTAGACTATTTGTTTCTTGGTTACGGCTTCTGGTTACCTCTTTGGTGTTTTGAAACATTTCTTCATTATCATATATTGTCATTTAACTACTACATTAGTTGGGTTTGTGTCGCATTAACCAGTCAAGCCCCGTAATAATCTTCTGATGATTAATATTCGGAGTCCGCAGTTTAATTGGATACCATGTTGCGTGAGGAAGTAGCTTTTTAAATGGACATCTCATATACAAGAAACGTGTGAAGGAAATAAATATATTACTTTTAAAAGTATTAAAGAGGTTGTCTCCCCTAAACATAACGAAACTATATAAATACCACATTTTTAAGCTTAATTGGTATTGTCTCAGGTCTTATTTACGTTATTTGTGTTTGTTTGAGTATAGTGTCGTCCAAAACGTATTGTGTTGTGTTTTAGTCCTTCTTGCATACTATATGCTTCCAGTTTCTCTGGATTGTCCATTTGTATTGCCTCTTCGGTATTCTCTAACGTTTATTTTCATTGTGTTGTGGTTTTGTTTTGTTTGTCTTCATCTTGTGTACCATAAGTTGCCAGTTACTCTGGATTGTCCATTTTTGATTTCCCCTCGAGTATTCTCTAACATTTATTTTCTAATTGTACCAGAGCATACACACCATATCCTACGGTGATCAATTTTGATGTGCTTAGATTCTACTTAATAACCAGGCTTATTAATACAAAAACATTGCAAAAAATAGAAATAAAAGTAGAATCATTACAGTATCGTGACGGATAGTGTCAAGTATTATCAATTAAAAACAGCTAAATCAATACGAGATGTTGACTTGTATTAATTAATATTGCAATGCAATCTAAGGGTATCATATAATTAAGTAAGAGATAATCTAATTCAAAAGAATTCAGTAATTCACCGTACATGTAAATCTGCACGATGTGTCATGATGTTTTATAAATTTATCCGATGAAACACTATGCACATCATACTCTCCTCCTACTTATAATGTTATTTGTTGCGACCATTGGACTCTAATCTAGATTAGACGCATCCCTATATCGTAATGTATTGTGTCAATTTAGATCATTTATTTACCTGTTTATTTGATTAAAAAGACCCTTATACTCTAAGGGTTAATAATACATGACCCATAGAAGGATAATGTTAAACGTTATGTCTCGGAATTTCTACCGAATTGTCTTAAGTATACCCAAAACGAAATGGATTTCTTCAAATAAAGATAGATGGTCTTAATTTGTGTAAGGATAATTGTTGTCGAACATGTTCAATTTCTATTATAGACCCTATAGGTATAGATTATCGACGTTAGGTTCCTAGAGTTCCTATTCAATATCAATGCATCAACACAAATTTAATCCTGACTTCTATTACTTTAATACTTGCGTAGGGAGAAATCAATTCTGCGTAGAAAATACTTAAATTCTATGCAATTTAAATTCATAATGGAAAAAAAGTGATTTCACACATTGTGACTGTTTGGTTAGCAACTGTTATTTGATGAATTGTTAGAGAATGCTAATAACTATAGCTAGGTTTTTACATACCTATTCTGTAAATCATTAACATTCAATCTTGACTATTTTACCATAAATTTAATAATCAGCTAATGGAAAATTTTGATCACATTCCCTTGTGGTTTACATAAAAGTATTACACATCTGAATCTTGATGTAATTGTGATCTTTTAATTATTTCTGAGTGATTTTTTTGTCACTAATATAATCCTATATATAAATTATACATAGCACATATATATGAACTGGTGTCGTATTAGAGCTTAACAGAACTTAATAACTCCCAGCTCAAACTAAAAAATGATAACATGTGACAGACGAAAGGTTTAAACCATCCAAATCATGTACAGTGCTCGTAGAATGTTTATTTTTTATTTTATTAACTATTTTTGGTATTCTAGATGTAGTTATAAAGAGGGTTATGTTTGAGACCCGATCACCCGATTCAACCCGGTTATGTGTTGTACATGCCTGAATCGAGGTCCAATATTGACTTCTGTCCTATTTATTTCTGTACTTTGGAATTTTAAGCAACTTTCAATAAAAACAAATACCACAAATTATTGCCAACTTGTACTTACAGATTGTATCATTTGGCTTTCCAGTCAAAATTTTGAGTTTACTTGATTCGAGAAACGCATCGGGTGCGCTAAATTAGATATCTACGTTTTTATTACTGGCCATATTTAGATGTGAACCCAGCACAAACAATATGTTTCAAAGCATGTATCGTACATATTGTTTTACTGTGTATGTTTAATTCGTTTCCAATGAAAATCACCATAAATAAAGCCGATTACATCATTCTAACCCTTGTGAGGCAAGTATTTAAAACTTAAATGCAAATGTTACAATGCAATCGAATGATGTATATTTTAATTTAAGGACGATGATTAAATTAAAGCATTGCTCTGTAGTAACATTTATATTGTAATTGATGTCAGTAAGTCTTATTACTATTCACAACATCACCAAGCTAAGCTATTTACAGCAAAGAATTCGGTTATTTAATTTTATTGTCTAGCAGTTAGTGTTTTGTACCGCCTTTGAATCTATTTGTCGTAAAGTGTTCATGCTTAACACAATAAAACATACAATAAAATTGTAATACCTAATAGCTATGTTTCTTTCTAGTAGTCTTTAAACCAGGCTGTTATTTTACAAAGCTTTAATTAAATTAATTACAACATTTTCTCATGCTTTCACTCAATATCTCCCCGAGTTTTTATAATGTACTCTTAAAATGGCATTCTGAATGAGGCAATTATTACAACATGGCTTTTATTAGATGTCTTAGTTTTATAATTTTAAATGCCACCGATTTGATAATAAAATCGGTTGCTTAGGCATCATGTTCAACTTTTGCATCCTCTTAGATCTGAAAACAGAAATGTACTTAAAGTCCTTGTCTTCAATTTCCTCATGCATTAAGGATTGGTTAATGAAGAGTTGTCTGTTGGATGAACCAGTAATTATATATAACTCTATTAACCATTACAACAGGCCCAATACCCTCCAACAAACTTAAAAATGACAGAATCCGATGAAACTAGACCATGCCTTAACGGGTGCCACTAGTGAAGCAGGAACTTCCCACTCTTCCGGAGCACTTGAGTTCACCCTCGGTTTTTATTTGTGTTCATATTACTCGATCATTTGTTGTATGTGTATGTTTTTTAGATCCTTATTTGTCCTTTTTTTAGGCTTTGTGTTGTCTGTTCTTCTGATTACCCTTTTGATATCTTCAAACTCTTCTTCTATGAATGTCGAATATGTTAGTTGTAGACTACAATAATACCCTAATTAAAACTGGAACTCTTAAGTAAATCATCCTTGTATGAATAATTTGTTTAGCATATTTAGGAATTTCAGAATCATTTATAGCTAAGATATTGTCTCGGTAACTATATTTGTTGTTGAATAAACCAAATGAAAATAAATAATGTCTAGCCAAAGTTTGATCACATGTCTGAATCTATGTATAGAGTCTCCAAATATACATATCTGCTTGTCACAGTATACATTTTTTTTTGTATGTTATGGCAGCTTCGATTACATAATGCAAATATCACTTAGATTAAATTTAAAGACTTTTACACAAAGTCTGCATTGTGGACGGAACAGGACTGACAATCAGGAAAAACAAAGCAAATAAACAACATCACAACATCATGACACTAACATAATTAGCAACACCATGTTCACCGACTTTATTGTTGGATGTTGTTAAGTAGTAGATCTGCTAGCAGATACAAACTAACTATCGATATGTCGATTAACACTTACTAGGGGTGGATACGAAACAAAAAAGAATGGGTTTATTGTGTTATTAGAATTTAATGTAAAGGGGTCATGCGTTTCGTCGGCGATGACCATGTCTATGTTGTACTTATAAAAACATAATATTGCCATAGCAACTTAAAAACTCCTTTACATTTAATAAGAAATGATGTATTGTTATATGGAAAATATTTTTGTTTTCGGTTAATTAAATGAAAAACAGTTAGAGCATTTCCATAAACCAAAGCGAACAATAATAGACTCATATACATAAATGTAAAAGATATATACATGCAAGGGGGGGACACATTATATGTACATTATAGATATAGTCCAAAGAAAAGTTTGAAAATACCAAAGGGGTAATCAGAAGCCATAAATCGAAGGACAGATAACACAGTGGTTAAAGGGAAAGGACAATAGACCAAACAACGATTTACAAAACTTACATAGATAACTAAAGATCGAGCAACATAATCCCCATTAAAACTGGGCGTGAGTGGTAAGCAGTTCCGTTGTAAGAGATGCATGGTAAAAGGTGTTCATATCTGGGGATATGTTGATGAAATAATAGAAAATGTTTGCATTGTCATCTATTTAAAATTGTAAATTTGAATTGTCTAGAAAGGTTTAATATCAGCTGGAAAGAACAATGTGGGCTCGATGTTTTAATTTTTGGTGTTTTCTGTTTTGTTTGTCTTCGTTCTATGTCTTTTTCCCAATGCTACCTGTGTTTTTATGTCTTTTTCCCAATGCTACCTGTGTTTCTATGTCTTTTTCCCAATGCTACCTGTGTTTCTA
>MJUT01011648.1:207124-223379 GCA_002080005.1 Gigantidas platifrons
GTCTTTTTCCCAATGCTACCTGTGTTTCTATGTTTTTTCCCAATGCTACCTGTGTTTCTATGTCTTTTTCCCAATGCTACCTGTGTTTCTATGTTTTTTCCCAATGCTAACTGTGTTTCTATGACTTTTTCCCAATGCTACCTGTGTTTCTATGTCTTTTTCCCAATGCTACCTGTGTTTCTATGATTTTTTCCCAATGCTACCTGTGTTCCTATGTTTTTTTCCCAATGCTACCTGTGTTTCTATGTCTTTTTCCCAATGCTACCTGTGTTTCTATGTTTTTTTTCCCAATGCTACCTGTGTTTCTATGTTTTTTCCCAATGCTACCTGTGTTTCTATGTCTTTTTCCCAATGCTACCTGTGTTTCTATGTCTTTTTCCCAATTCTACCTGTGTATCTATGTCTTTTTCCCAATGCTACCTGTGTTTCTATGTCTTTCTCCCAATGCTACCTGTGTTTCTATGTCTTTTTCCCAATGCTACCTGTGTTTCTCCATTGTCCATACATCATTGTACTTTTATTGTTTTGGAGAAAATTTAGATTTCTAATAAACATGAATATGAAAACAATGAGTAACAACTCCACCGATGTTAACAAAACGAACAACAATCTCTCACCTCAAGGCATTGAACACAAAACTATGAATATGCAGTTTTGACATTTTATCTCACTCATAAAAGCATACTACAATTTGAGATTATCATAAAAGTCAGAAAAAAAGAATTGTTCTTTGGTATGGCCATTAATATTACAATGTAGAAAGGATTAAATTAATGAACAATAATAATTTGGAACATCATCAGCTGATTGTTGATTGAAAAATGTCAAAATCCAATCCATCTCTCAAAATGTTAATTGAAAAATTGTCATCAAGTCTTAATTAAAATCTGTACTTGTCGATTGATGTTCTCCATTATTCAGAAATTAGTACAGATCTTAATATCCGAACGGAACCTATAGATGTTCAAATGGACAGATATTATATAACTACGTTAATAAACACGGTGAATAAATCCTGGAAAATTCTATAGAAAGACTGTCAATAACATTAAAACATACAGTAAAATAATATATATACAAAAGGTATATTCAGTGTTCCGTTATCAGCAAGTGTGCCGTAAGGCATTGTAAACTGTCTGCAAGTCTACTGTAGGACTTTGTACAATTATCAGCACATGTACCAGAGGGCAGTGCACGATTATCCGAAAATGCACCGTAGGGCATTGTACAATTATCAGCACGTGTGCCGCAGGGCATTGTACATGTATCAGCACGTGTACCTTAGGACATTGTACAATTATCAGTATATGTGAAAAATAATGTTTAATAGTTAACAAAAGTATGTAAAAATGAATATCTCTGTTAAATGTTGTGCTAACAAATATGTTTATTTTGAGGCGTCTTGTAAATCATGATTTGTGTTGGTAAACTAGTAGTAATATGATAACACCAAAATCTACTTAGCATAAATTGAGTCCAACAGATTTATTAAGTCGTAAGTTTACTAACCTATCTGCATTTTCAACGGTACAAAAATGTATTGCAAAGTAAATTGATTTATATTCTTACCACATACGATGTATAATTTCTGCATTTGGTCAGAAAAAGTCATTAATAATATTAAAATAAAAAAAGTCCACACTGTCCAATTGAATAATCTTAGAAATAGAGGTAAACTCCATACCACACAGCACACATATGCATAACTGCTCATTTTCGTGGCTTAGTACAGGCATCTCAGTGAACATCATCGGGAATAAACTAGTTCCATTGGGCGAAATCACCTTTATTAGTGAATTGTAAGAAAAACGGGTAGATTTAAGCATTCGTTCGTACATGTACAGCACATAATTTTGATGGATGTTTATTAGCAAGTGGTAACAAAACATATAATCTATCATAGTTTCTCAATTAACATTACACGAGAGTTTTTGTTTGCAATCACACATAGTTTACACAGATACATTATCAGTTACATTATTAATGATCCTTAAAATTGGTTTCTGATTCTATTTTTATATATATTTACTTGCATATCTCAAAATTCAACACATACATTCCCCATATTATATTTAGATGATTTTTTTGGAATGGTATCATTTATGCAAGCACAAATTGCAATTAGTCTTGTAAACCCACTTTAGTATATCAGCTTTGATCATGAACAGAACAAGCTAACAAACAACAATTAATCGCGTACGTAAATGGTGACTCTGAGGTAAGATTATGCGTCAATGCTTTGGCTGTCACAAGTAAAATTGTAGATACTGGACAGAAGTTGATTTTCCTGTACTTTGGCAACGGACCACCAACACAACTACATCGCATTCTCCATCCCCGCGGCACTCATTTGCATTCTCAGTGGGCGACATGTGTATTTGTATCGTGCTGGATAACCAGTGAACGGTCTTTTCAGAGGAGTTGAGTATTGGAACGGACAAAATAGGACTTATTTCTATCTGGAGATATTGCTCGGGCTTTATCTATGTTAAGTGCATCTGCTATATACTTCATATTGTTCGTTTTACCTTTTGGCATGAACTGTACCTGTTTGTATCAAGAGTAACACCACAGTTGCCACTAGTGGAGCAAGAATTGTTTGTCCTTCCGGGACACTGGTGTCCATTCCCGTTCATGTACCTCACTCTGTCTTTAGGTTTCTGTGTACTGTTTTGTAGATCATTGTTTGTCATTTTGTCATTTTTCTTTTGGCCATTGCATTGTTTTTCCGTCTTCGCTTTACGTCTTCTGGTTAACCCTTTGGTAGCTTCCAAAACAAAACAAAAACATTCTGCAACTCTTTTCCCTGAAAGTCGGGATTACTTTGCTGAGCATAAATGCTATAAAACCAAATATGTTGACTCTCCGAGCACATACAAGGTATTTGAAACTTGTTCGGAAAACAATTAACGAATAGCATGATGCATCAATATAATAGACCACAGCAGGCAGGATATGGGTAATTGAATATGTAATTTACGAGTCATTTATAGATTTCTGCATCAAAATGTGTAAATTAAAGTTCACATTGAATTATATTTCACAGTATATCAAATATATAATGTCCCCCACTGGTACGTGGTGTAATCTTTTATGAAGGTAAATTGATTTATTCAAAATATTTCCAGGAAACCGTGGGAAATAATGGTAAAATATGACAATCAACAATGTAAGGAACAATGCTAATAATAGGCACAGATATTACCAATCTTAAACAAATAAATATTAAACAGGCAATATCCAAGACAAAGACAATCAGTGCCACAAATATAATCACTATGTATGTGTCAATTATGCAAATTTCAAATAAAGTTACTGCTTTTAATTGTTATAGGATTTGATTCATTTTTTCAATTTAACTTCGTTCCTGCGCTTATGTTGGAGTTAGAATCTTGTTCTTTGGGTTTTAGCATGTTTTATTTTTCATTGTTGTTATTTTGTGGAGTTGTGATATAGATTGTGCTGCTCCCCGATTATATTTCCTTTTATTTGAACAATTACCAATGTTCAATATAATATGTATATATCGTTTAATTGTACTGTTTTCCGACATACATATCACATTAGCAACAAACAATCAATCAATCTATCAATTCTGTTGATGTATTTTGATTTTCTTGCTCCCAACAATGTAATTAGAATTTCCATTCGTTTGACTTTGAGCGTACCCGAGGAAGGAAAATCTAAATATACGACGAGTGCATAAATTTAAATATCTATATTTTGTCCTTCTCTTTTTCCGTTTCCTCAGATATATGTATCAAACAGTACGAAGAACTAAAAACAGGAGTTGATTAATGTCTAACCACTTTATATAAAACATCAATTCTGATTGAGTTTATCAATTAGTTATCAGGACCTAAAATGTCAAATAAGAAATATTGAAATTATGGAATATAATTTAATTATTAATATAAATTATGCACAAATAATGCAAAAAGGTTCTAAATCATATTATTTTGCTTCGATGTTATATACATGTCGCCAATCTCAAGATCCGAATTCACAAACTCTCTTCGTTCGTAATGATCGACACTTATTGCATAAGTAGTTGTATATGTGCGGCATATAAAATGTCTTCTAGGTGTTCGTTCAGATAATACTTGATTGTTGCTCAATGTTAATAGACTATGAGGCTCTCGCCTCTCTCCGAATGTTTTATGAGGTCTATATAAAGATTACGATTTCGACATTTGTTTTTAATGGAAATATAAAATTTAATGAGATAATGTAATTAGTTTATTATATTCTTAGGACAATATATAAAATCAGGAATCCGTTCGTTGTCATGGTATAAACAAAAATATGCCATTGAAAACAGAGGCAAGATGTCTCTCTCGGAATATCATTTATATTGTAGGAGGACTCTGTCTTATTTACGTTATTAATGTTTGTTTGCGTATAGTAGTGTCCAATACATGTAGTGTTGCTTTTTTTTTCTTCGTCTCTTATATCATATGTTGCCAGTTTCTCTGGCTTGTCCATTTTTTATTGCCCTTTGGTATTCTATAACATTCATTTATAGTGTCTATAGTTCAGTATCATTATCATTGATCCAGCTATAGTACACAGCGGGGTTATGGTAAAAGGGTGACAAGTACAACCTAACATACTTGATTTCCACCTTCCTGAATTATTTTATTACTTTCGATAATCGTTTTTCATGATGATGGTTAAGAATAATTTCATGTAAATACGTTTAATTCTACGTCGTTAATAGTATAAATTGCATCATTTACAGTAATCTAATTTAACCAATGTCAAGAATAAGGCAACAAATCATGGATATCTGTTTCTCACCAGCCGCAATATCCCCACTGATATCTCTTTAATACGTGTATCCTTTATAACATCAATAACGTAAATCAGGATTTAACATGTAGATTGAAAGATAAACACTAGAACCGTCGTATAACGGCGATTTATGAGGTCATATCGTCTCTCAATATTAAACTAAGTATTGATTAGAATCTGTTAGATTATGATGTTTGCCATTTCCAGGTGTGAGTTCTGTAAATGCACACAGTGTAAAAGATTCCTTTAATTATATTCCGGATGGGATTTTCAATTAACCAATATTTGACACTACCATATGCGGAAGTCAACGGTCTACGGCAATTTCATTTAGACATTATCTAACAAATAAATAAAACATCAGAAATCGTGTGAAACCGACTTTTTCAGATCTAAAGAAAGAAGACAATCGGTAAATAAGATATTTATGGGGATATGATAGGCTTAACAATGAGGTTATGTGAGTGGAGATTTACAAACGCATTGAACTCGAGATATTCTGATTCTGATTTGGCATTGGTTTGTGCTATGATTAAATGACGTAGATAGTAGTATCGTATACGTTCCACGTGGTAAAGGTAGTATTGTTCCTACATATTAATGACTAAAAATTGCTTGAAGATATATTAAAGGAAGTATTTTTA
The DNA here is from genome assembly GCA_002080005.1 of Gigantidas platifrons. Classification (NCBI taxonomy): domain Eukaryota; kingdom Metazoa; phylum Mollusca; class Bivalvia; order Mytilida; family Modiolidae; genus Gigantidas; species Gigantidas platifrons. Next base: position 212,563 of record MJUT01011648.1, read on the forward strand.
TATTGACTGAAATAGTAAATAATAATACCGATGATCTTAAGGTTAATCGTCCGTAACAAAACAAAATCACAGAAAACATCCTCAAATGAATCTTTCACAATGGATTATATTTCATGTAGAAATGTACTTTAAATAGTTGCCTGATCCAGAGACGTTTTAAATGGTAAAAATAATGTGCCGTCATTTTGAAATCGTTATATATGCATTTGACGCCAATAATATTAACCCTTAGGTATCTCAACTTTACTTAGTTACGGGTTCGTACATTTTTAGCTATAGATGTTATCATAGCTGCAGTACCATATAGGGACAACGCCATTGTTAATATGTGTAATGAATGTCATTGCATTCCGTCAACAAAATTAAAAATATTGCAATCTAATTTGTTTTTGAGTCCCAACATATGGGCAATATTACCCCTTCCCCCCAAGAAACAATAAAATACTGCTCAAATAGTGACATTATTTCTACCAAATTGTTATCAAGCTAAAACTACAGCTTGTACAAGAAATAAAAAAATCGTGTATTTACATTTGTAATAAAAGTGTGCAGACGTTGTGTTGCTCATAACAAGCCAAGGCAAATTCTATATAAAGGGAGTGGTACTATTATATACCCTTATGATTTCTATTTTGACTTCACCATTTGTTCATGATAAGTAGAGATCGAAAACTGGAAGTTAACTATAAATTCAAATATTACTATTTTAACAGACTAGACTGCAACATATCTGCTAAAAGAAGAAATTTTGGAAAATTCCGCTATTTCATATACTCCCATTTTCACATAATCTTTAATGTTTACATGCCGACTTCAAATAATGCACAACAAAAAATATGAATTTTCTTCCATTATGCGTAATATGTAACACAATTCGTCAGTTTGTGTAATATTAGTATGAAGATTGTACATATGGTATAGTACTCGATGTTTACTATTGACATCATACTACTCCTGACTGTGAAATAAAGAGAGCAATAACAGTGCCGTTTCTTTAAATTATTATCTGTCTAAGTGTAAAACTGAACAGCCTCCTATGTTTACTTACATATATACCCTTTCAGACTAATACAGTATTTATAATACATGTTTTATGTGTATGTTCTGTATATCGTTGTTTGTCCTTTTGTACGTTTTATTTTGGCCATTGTGTTGTCCTTTCTTCATTGATATACGGATTCTGATTACCCCTTTGGTATCTTCAAGGTCTTCTCACATAATAATTGATTGCATAATAATGTGCACATTTATGCAATATTGACTTATCGCTGAAGATGTTGTCTTGCACATGTTGCAGTTTAATAATAAATAGAAGGATGATGAAGATTTTACTTGATTGCATTCACAATGGTAATCTTGTCAATTATATGGTCAATAGAAGCTTAACGATGACGTATAATCTAAACATGTAACCATCTGGCTTTATAAACGTTCATGAACTTTGAGCGACTTTTAACTAATACAAATATAATTTTCTGTTTTATTATTATTTTTCATTTTTGCGAGTTAATATTATACCTATTGATAGCTTATTATTCACAAAACTAAAAGATTTTCTTATTATCGATAATAAGGATATTTTTGTAAGAAATCAATTTTTAATATGTAGAATTTCACGAAATGGGAAATGAATTAAAAAATCTTTTTCATGAAAATTGTTTTTAATGGCAGAGTATAATCGATTGTGCTAAGCTAGTGTCCCTGGAAACTGTTTTATAAAAAAAACTTGTTATTGTAAATGTATATGTTGAAAACAGAATGTTGACGTAAACAATATCTCCCACAATACAAAGATGTGTATTAAAACATAGATATTTAAATAAGTGTTCAAGACTCGTTTCTGGAACAATCGTCATGTAAGCTTAACGTCGAAAGATTGTAGTTTCGCTAAAATACATAAGAATGTAGGTAATATTAAATCATATAAATATGTTCAATCGACAAGGAAAACAGTCATATCTGACAATTTGGAATAAAAATGAAAAATAAACAAAATACCACACTGTCTTAAATTGTGACAAGATTGTAATTATCCATTTGGTGTCTTCAAACTTGTCTACACCAAACTAAGAAACAGAAACTTAATGATTTGTATGATAAGAATATACAATACAAGGATACAATATATGTATTATTATCATTATCCCCGTGGCAGATATCTGGGGCTATATAAGTAAAACTGTAGATTGTGCTAGATGTTCATAATATACATTAGCGAGTTTGACTTTCCTTTATAGGTACTTTGGTTTTATTGCCCCAAAAGAATATTGAATTATATCGCTTGAATGTTATTCCAGAAGCGCAGAAGCGCGAATTGCGCAGTGAATTTGATATCAACGTTTTATTATATAATACCTATATCTTTATTACATGTATCATCGTTTTGTTGAGACGGAAAAGAACCCAATCAGATCGAAATGTAGGATACTACGTATGTTCCTTTGTCGTAGAATGTACGTTGTAAGATAGATGTATTAACTTGCATTGTGCCAAATAAAGCATCGCGATGCCAATAGGTCTATGTCAACGCCACATGTTTATTTACATACTACTTGATTGTTTGTCAAATTGTTCAGGGTAATTAATATATCTGACAAACTGTAAAACCCAACGTTTACCAACCGGTCAATTATCCTCTTACCGTTCGAATCATCACATGTTGATGATATCAAAGCACTGAAACTGGGTTGAGTTCAAGGTCTTACATTTAATGACATCAAACTGGGCTGAGTTTTCAAGATCGTAGAATCTTAACGATAACATTTGAAGATGGTCTATTTTTAATATGCAACGATAAAGGTAGATTTGTTTTCAAAATGATGCCGAATAAATATATCTGAATATGATTGACGTTGCCTAGTCAACAGACCACACTTATATTTCCTATTAACACCAACTGTCAAAGCCGAATGTAGTAAGTACAGAATACGTGGGTATAGTGAAATAAATAAAAGAATATATCATTCATCACATTTTTCTTTGTCCGCCATTTTAAATATAGCTTCAAAGACATCCTGAGATTTCTTTGAAGATAAAATTCGAAGTTCAAGTTAAAAAAAAACATCTATGAAGACTTTCGAAGATTCTACGATCTTTGATGACATTTGGTGACATTTCAATCTATGTTTATAATATTAGTGGTATGGTGAAATTTATCAAACATATATTCTATCAAATGTAATAAATATACGTTAGAGAAAACCGAAGGGGCAATCAAAAAATGGACAATCCAGAGAAATTGGCAACACAGGCCACACAAGACGAAGGCAAAACCACAACACAATAAGTATTGAACACCACTACAAGTAAACAAACACAAACAATAAAGCATACAAGTCGTGCAAATTTCCCTTTTCCTTGAAATAGTATATCTCTATTACAAATTATCTAGAATTTTCACCGGTTTTAATGCTATCTATGACATTCAAAAAACAACTATGCATTACAATAACAAAATGAAACAGTTTCACGGAAAATCGAAATCTCTGATTATTTTAAGAGTTTTATAAAGTTACCAGGGTAATCAAAATGAAATCGTATAAAGATATTGTCGATATTTTAGATGAGTGTTCAATTGGTAAAATATCGATCGAGACGAAGTTGCCTCCAACTTAGCGACTCATTAATAGGTTAGTTTTAAGTGTACGATGGTACTCGTCATGTAACGTAAACAGCTGTGTTACATTTAATATGTCATGAAATCACTTAATTTCGTATAAAACACATTCTATGACTCCAAATTTAAAGCCAAAAAGCAAGACAAACAATAAATACTGTAAGAAAAAGGGGAATGTATAGTATGCATTTCAAAACATATCTATATATTAATGTATAAAATCAAGAAGGAGTTTTAACTCTCTGCTAAATTGTAATAATTAATAGGCATTCTAGCTGTAGGTACAATTAGACAACTCTTATCTTGTCATAATAATCATTATCCACACAATCCAGTTGACTTTCCAAGAGAGTACGTATTGTCATTATTAACATGCGGGTATGAACAGTTTTGATACCACAAGGGATAATCAGCAGCCCATTCATCAATCGAAGAAGGGCATACATGCAATGGCCTCAGGAAAAGGTACAAGAAAAACATTGGTCGGTAAAACACTACACAGAAAACTAAACCGAGGGTGAACTCATGAGCACCGGACGTGAACCAGTTCCTGCTACACTAGTAGTGCCCGTCGTGTTATAAATACGGTAAGAGGTTATGAAAGGGTAAAGGTGGAGGGTTTGTGATAACGAACAACGGAGAATATCAGTGATCATATGTGACACGGATATTCCGTAGCGGTTTATAAAGCTTTCAATGGCAACCGTAGAACATATGAAGTGATGCCTTCAACTTAATCCCTAGGAGTCTTTGATTCAGTAAGGGTTCCCTTTTTATTTGTGACGTGTATTTCTATGTGTATCATAAGCGATTTGAAATGATAAACACTGTACTCAAAGCAATACAAATATAGCCTAGGTCACATAAAACACAAGGATAATATTATTGTTATCAGTTAACGCGTGTTAATATCTGGAATTCAATTTTGTCACATATCATGTTTCTTCACACTTGGAAAAGGATAAACATTGACACAAAACAATACACTTGTGACGAGTTCCCCGTCATGTATTAGAACCGTAATGTGTTTCCTATTACTACATTTCATTCATATCATTCAAAACTGTCCTTGTTGTCACATAAAGATAAGGTTTTATTTTCTTAACATGTTTTCGTTGCTTTATTAACATATTTATGGTTACAAGTGATAGACGTTGAAAACATATTAGAGAAATTAAGACTGGCGCCTACTCTTCTGTGATTAATTGTCATCTATCACATTCTGTGTCTCCATGTGAACTGCAAAATAGAGTTATAAGTTGTGTAATAATTTATGCTTTATTCTTTGAATATCGACATTTGGGACAATGACCATATTTGACATTTATGAAAAAAACAGTAAAACTTGTTTCCTACAACAAAACACACGTATTTTAATTTCATTAATATGTTCTTACTTATTGAGAACCATCTAGTTTCATACATGTAGTAGTGTCGTGACATTTCAATTCCAAATGTGGCATACAGAAACAGAGATTCATATATTTGCAAGACGTTGAGAGATATTAAACCATGCAAGATGGATCATACGAAGGCAAGTCTTCAATGCAATGGGAATTTTCTCTCTCTTTTGTATCGTAGCAAATAAATGAGACATGTTTCTCTTCTTGACAATACCCGGAAAAGATAAAAGCTTTTCATTATGCACCATTCAAATATGAGGTTAAGAACCTTTGAATTATTAGTATTTTAATGAGAACACAAAGTTTTACATGATATTGTATCAGTCATCTGGATTTATATGAATCATAGTGTAAACGAAAATATACGTTGCAAACTATAGCATCTTTGTAATTGGTATATGGAGGAATTGAAAGAAACTTATATATTTGATTATTGGTACTGAAACAACTGCCATCTTACACAACGGTGTAGGTAGTCAACATTGAATATAATTTTAATTGGCCGTAATCGTTCTTGAGTTGTTTGGTTAAGAAAGTTCAGGTCAAAATTAAATCGATTTAGGTAATCCTAAAGTCTACAAAATACAATTGTCACAGAATGTTAAATAACACATTGTGTTATTCGTACATTATCCAATTCAAATATGGACGATCTTATCATTATCGTTCGGATGAAACCTTGATAAAAGACTAACAACAGCCATATGGTATTCAAGGTTATATTTTCTTATCGCATAGTTACAGCTCTATAAATGAGATTTTCACAAAAAAGGTCCATTTGCAGATAGTTCTATTAGAAATTACTGCCATCTGAATGCAGGAGCATTGAATATATGAATCGTCCTTGTCATAAGCATACTACATTAACTCATGGCTTCAGATCGACGATGCGGTTTACGAGAGATGACACTAAAACGCAAATAAATAAGCATGACAACACGTGGGCAGACCAGAGAAGACTCATGAGGACAAGTGGTCGGATGATATTTAGGATTGTGCAATTTGTTAGTTACAAATATTTTATCCATTTTATGCTTGATACATTCAACTCAATGTTTCTTATTAACAGACATGTCTGCATTGTTGTACAAGTGCATTTTTATTAAGCAAATCACTTAAGCTAAGTGAACATATTGTATACTTGGCTGTATTTTGTAGTAATTAAATGTATTCAGGAAGCTTCATTTATAAGCAGGGAGAGTTTTATTATCTGTCTACAGTATATTGCCATCAACATGTTTTCCTATTGTAAAGTTTACATAATCTTGTCTTTCAATTTAATGTTTCACATAAAATGATATTAATATTAGATCTATGAAAAGATTGATTGATAGTCAACAAGTCCAACAATATCAACAAAGTCAACACTCAACTCTCACCATAACTCGTTGAATATAAAAAAAAAGATCCAGGCACAAAAATGTGGCGGAATTAAATGCATTTTAATTTAACTCGTTAAACATAAAAATACGATCCAGGTCTTAGCATGGTACAAGCACAAAAATTTGGCGGAATTAAATGCATTTTAATTTAACTCGTTGAACATGAAAAAAAAGATCCAGGTCTTAGCATGGTACAAACACAAAAATTTGGCGGAATTAAATGCATTTTAATTTTACGTTTCTTAGCCGTCACATTATCTACATCGTGTCTAAAATGAAAAGGTGATGGACGTTAATGTACCATTTGATCTTGTTAATTAATATATATAATGAAATGCGTTTAAATTCCATTTATTCATTATAGAAAAATGTTGTTTATTCAGTTTGTACTTGAGATAAAACTGCAAAATACAAGAATAAACAGTTTATACGTAATAAAAACAAAACAAGAATGTAATTGTGTATTAATACGTTCACATCTGATAAATGTAATTTCGAGATATATGTAACCCACAATTAAAGTTCCCGATTTCACAACTTTCATTTCCAGATCTAATATTTTAAGAGCGTAACACGTGAATGCCCTATTTATTTTCATATTCAGTTTTCAAAATCACAGAGAAATAACGTAATTATTTAAATGTATAAACATTAACACGTGTTTGATATACAAATGTACTATACAGATGGCAAAGGTTCCCTTACTTCATTCACATAATGTAACCTGAAAGGTCAAATAGATTTACCGACATCATCTACAAAGCATCCAATATGAAGTTTTTAAGAATATGTACCTGAGTTCACCCTCGGTTGAAATAGTGCTCGCGTGGCTCAAGTTTTCTGTGGAGTATTTTGTAGATCATTTTTGTCCATATATCCCTTGTCTTTTGCCTTCTTTGATTTACGACTTATAATTGCCCCTTTGATATCTTCAAACTTATTTCTATGTCAATGCACATGTTAATTTCATGCGTTTCAATATCTCATTAAGTTAACCCGCCCCCCTCCCCATCCCCTCCCTAAATGTACCACTGCACAGTACACAGTATTGTTTGTTTTTCATGTTTTAGGAAAAGCGGTCTTCACACATAAATTTAAACATTGTAGTAGAAAATTTACGTCGATATCTCCACATGACGCGTACTATAAAATCAAATCCATACGTAACAATGTCGTATAATATTGATCAGGATAATGGTGAGATTCTACCTTTTTTTCTGAACACCCGCATAAAAGTTACTAAGACTACAATAATATCAGAAGCATCACGTTCTGAAAATGAAACGTACACAATTAAATTGTATAATATGAAACGTATGTTACTACGCGTGCAATGACCAGTTGTGGTTACAATGACCAGTTAGAGGTCTTTAACGTACAACCGTCGGAGGTCTTGATATTAACTGTGAAGTTGTATAGATCAAACATCCAACGTAACAACCCGATCACTGATGTAATTATTCTATAAAATGGTTAGAGATTATTCGCAGTATGTCGTCTAATTGGTCGTTATATGAACAACAGTGCTACCTCTAACTGTAATTTTCTCCGCTATTTTTCCAAACTAACTTCCGCATCACCAATTACATCGGTTTTATTGTTTGTTGAACATAATCAACTAAAGAAAGGACACAGTTAGATAGGGATTTTTGAAACATGACAAAAGCAGTTGAATGAAAAAAACAACTCTATTAGAATTTCAATAACTGCACACAGGAAGACCTGTCAATTTGTAAATCTTCTGTAGTGTAATTTAATTGCTTTAATGAATACGAACTGTTGTAAATATGGAATTCTCTATTTTAACAGATTATGTTGCAACATGTTCCGGTCTAAGGGGTAATATTTCTTAATGTTTACAATTTCTGTCAAATTCAGTCTTATTTTGAAATGACACATTGTGTAGTGGGAAGATTCGATATTTGTTTTTAAATATTGCAAGCATCATATAAATTAATTAGTTAACTGGAAACATCACAGAAAAGGTAATCCTGGCTTTCATTAAAGTTTGCTTAGTTTGCCAATGCTGTTTAACAAATGTCAATAATGGCTGTATAAATTTTAATAATGACAATGGCGTACATCTTTACCTTGATGTTTTACCATATATTAGACACCAAAGAGATGGTATTATCAAACGAATGTGTCCTTTTATATCATTCATACATAGGGTTCTCCTCCATACGTTGGCAATTACTGAAAGATAAAATAGGGCTTAAATAATGAACATAGAATTACATAAAGGAAACGAGGCAAAAAATCCAACTTAATATGCATGAAATCTACACCAAACATAATAAGTGGTTCTAATCCTGACATTCAGTACACCAATAATTTCCATTTCATTGAATAATTATATCTCTTGTGAACGTTGACTTATTTTATTTCATCAATAATCTTTCTTGAAGGAAGTAATCAAAGAGTTTAGATCTAACGATATACACACATAAGCCTTCGGGTACTTTTTCTATACCATCGTCTTCAGCGTTACTAATCTACCTTTATATATCACACAATGTATAATTTTTGTGGTGTTAATGGTAGTTAATTATATGTCTCATCTTAGTCATTGGTTGAACTAAGTAATATTTCAAAACAGAATTAACGTGAAATACATTTATTATCAGTTTAAGAAAAATGTTTTAGATATGTTTTTTTGTTTTCATTTTTTGTTTTTTTTTCATTTCTTGTTTTTTATCTTTTTTTTCTTTTTATTTATTTTTTCTTTCAATTTTTTTTTTTTTTTTTAAATTCTTGGATATTTCTTTATATGATGAATATTACTAATTATTATATGTTATTTGTTGATAAAATCTGCACATCATCCAACAACATATATTAAGAGTTAATATTCTGAATTGAACCTGACATAAATATTTAACAACATATGTTTTCTAAATTATGGTCAATGTTAAATACATATATATCTATTTATCTATCTACATTTTCAAAAAAAATGTTTATTTGTTCTTAATGACGTCAGCAGACAGTTAATGGCGTATTTCAAGATGGTGACGCGTAATTTTTCAATACTTGTTAGCCATGATGAATCGTGGTTGTTGTAGTCAAAACAACATCAGGAATATAACATCAATAAAGTAATTGGTGTATTCAAATTGATCAGTAGGGTAGACCGAGTACTGTACACATCAATAGGTTGACTATTAGTTCACCTGATTATCTCCCCTTTATCTGCCTTCTAAACAGTATAATCATATTTGGTTATTACAGGAATTAATTATGTCTATTTTATAATAATCAATATGATGTAGTATTGACGATTTAAAATGCTATAATAAAAACGAAGATATCAAATTTAGTGCGCATGACGCAGTTCTGGATTAACTATTGTCAGCTACGCTCAGAGCCATAAATAAACAACAGAACAAGCCATTTTTACCGTCATGACAATAAAAGATGCTATAATAAAAACGTAGATATCAAACTTACTGCGCAGGATTCATTTCTAGATTAACTATCGTCAGCTACGTTCAGAACCATAAATGGACAACAGAACAAGCCATTTTTACAGTCTTGACAATAAAAGATGCTATAATAAAAACGTAGATATCAAACTTACTGCGCAGGACTCATTTCTAGATTAACTATCGTCAGCTACGTTTAGAACCATAAATGGACAACAGAACAAGCCATTTTTACAGTCTTGACAATAAAAGATGCTATAATAAAAACGTAGATATCAAATTTAGTGCGCAGGACTCGTTTCAGGAATAACCTTTATCATGTCCGCACAAAGTCACAAGAGAACAACACAACAAGTCATTTTTGTAGTTAAGCTGGATTTAAAGATAACATACATGAACAACAGAACAAGTCGTTTTTGTAGTCTGGACAATTTTACATGCTATGATAAAAACGTAGATATCAAATTAGTGAGCAAGACGCGTTTCTGGATTAACCTTCAACAGGAATGCTCAAAATCTACACAACGCGTTTCTGGATTAACCTTCAACAGGTATGCTCAAAATCTACACAACGCGTTTCTGGATTAACCTTCATCAGGTATGCTCAAAATCTACACAACGCGTTTCTGGATTAACCTTCAACAGGTATGCTCAAGATCTACACAACGCGTTTCTGGATTAACCTTCAACAGGTATGCTCAAAATCTACACAACGCGTTTCTGGATTAACCTTCAACAGGTATGCTCAAAATCTACACAACGCGTTTCTGGATTAACCTTCAACAGGTATGCTCAAAATCTACCCAACGCGTTTCTGGATTAACCTTCAACACATATGCTCAAAATCTACAAAACACGTTTCTGGATTAACCTTCAACAGGTATGATCATAATCTACACAACGCGTTTCTGGATTAACCTTCAACAGGTATGCTCAAAATCTACACAACGCGTTTCTGGATTAACCTTCAACAGGTATGGTCAAAATCTAC